>WMED01009483.1:3139-16285 GCA_019650415.1 Pipa parva | reverse complement strand
TGCCCCTACAACACCCCTCCTCCTTCCTACCCTCTGAAGGAGGGGGGAGCTACAGCGATTTCTCTCCCCAGCACTGAGTAAACTTCCTGTCCCTCACAGGAAGTTTAATCAGTACCGGAGAGAGGAAGCGCTACAGCACAGACAGCTCCTCCATTGCCGGCTGTCTGTGCTGTAGCGCTGTGCTGGGTAGAGGAATCGCTATAGCGCTCAGCTCAGCGCTACAGCACAGACACCCGGCAATGGAGGAGCTGTTTGTGCTGTAGCGCACATTGCCGGTCCGGACAGGATGGAGTTTGGGTCCGCGGTCCGCCTTTTGGGGACCCCTGATATAGAGGGACTCACTAGTGTTGTATAATTTCTCCTTTACTGAATGGGTAGGTATAACATTTGACAGTCTAACTTCAATCATGAGCATTATTCTAAAACAAACAAAAAAAATTAAAAATAAAACATTCTTGTTTTGGTGGTGTTGGTAATTAACAAAACTACACCGCATTAGTAAATCTATAAATACCACAAATGTCAAAACACCTAAGATAACAGAGATGAGAAAGGGGTACACAATCCTACATCAAATATAACATCTTGTTATTGTGATTTAGGGAAACAAGCAATAAAATGTTTCATTGAATTTTTTTGAACAAAGGGAACAAAAAAATTAAGACCAAATCAAAGCACACAAACTACTTATAAGAAAACAAGGAAAATATACCAAGAAAAAAGGGAAGCAGGTAATTGGTAAGAAGTGACATTTATGATCATTGTTTGTCAGCTATCCATACTTGCAGCACAATTTTGTTTTATAAACAGCACAGCTAACCAGAAATCAGGCCATTATTACTCTCAGGCAAATGTACTGCAGGAGACAAAGACATCTAAGTTATGCTTAAAGACATTCAGGAATCATAAACGCCACAATCATAAATGTATTTGCTTTACCAGATCCATTGAATTAATTTTATGGTCTGCAGCCAGGGGAAAGAATGTTTGATTTTTCTACTGAAGTGGTACTAAAGGTATACTTTGACGGAAATGAGATTGTAATGAATAAACTACAAATGCAGAAAGAGACTACAAAACAGGGAGAGAAGGGATATTTATTTGTTGAAACAAAAAACCATATCTAATGATCAAGAAGCTGGAACTGTGTTTTCATTTTCCACAACAGTTTCATCTAAAATGAATGGCATGAAAATTTTCTATTTATTCAGAATAAGATAGGGCCTATTCATGCTAAGAATAATGAGAATGAATACAACTGTGCTTTTGCAAGAATTTCTAAAAAACAAACCACTGAAATGATAAAACTAATAACACCCCCAACCACTTCGGGTGGGGTTCCTCAAGACTTGGTCCTTGGCCCCCTCCTGTTCTCGCTGTACACTTTTTCTTTGGGTCAGATCATCAATTAATTTGGTCTTCAGTATCACTTATAGGCAGATGATACCCAAATTTACTTATCCACCCCTGTGTTATCACCTGAAATTCAGACTCAAATTTCTAGCTGTCTCCTGCCAAGCACCAGCTCAAATTAAATCTCACTAAAACAGAATTGATTATTTTTCCACCCAAACCTGGACCTGCTCCTACCTTTTCCATTCTAGTTGATGGTGGAATCATCAACCCTGTAACATCTGTACGTTGTCTCAGGGCTGACTTTTAACTCTACTCTTTTCTTCTCTAAACACATCTCCATCACTGCTAAAACCTGTTGGTTTTACCTTCGCACCTTAATCAAGATCTGCCCCTTTCTCTCTCATGCCACTACTAACACCCTTATGTATGCTCTTGTCCTATCCCAACTGGACTACTGAAATGTTCTTCCATTTGGCCTTACTGCTTCCTACCTCTCCCTGCTCCAGTTTATTCTAAATTGTGCTGCCAGAATTCTCTTCCTCTCTCTGCTCTTTGGTTCCCCGTAAATAAACAAATCATTTAGAGTGTTCTCCTTCTGACATTTAAGGCAATTCACTCCGTTGCTCCTCAACGTCAACGGCACTCCTCCCAAAGCAACCATCTTTGCATGCCACACACCAATACTGCAATTTCTTGTCTTAAACTCTTCTCTCTTTCTGCCCCATAAATCTGGTATTCTATACCCCTTTATCTTCGCCAAGAACATTCCCTCTGCACTTTTAAAACCAAACTGAAATCCTTCCTTATGGAGCACTAACACTATTTATATGTATATTTTTCCATAGTTATTTATGTTTATTTATTTATTGATCAATGTTTCAATACATTGTTATTAGCACTTATTAACCCTCTATCTATGTTTGTAATGTCTTCCTTCCACCTAGACTGTAAACAATATGGGGCAAGGACCACCAGCCTCTTGTGTCAATCACAACCTGGCACTTAAAGTGATGTATCCTTGTGATATTATACTTGTATTGTGTAATGCACTTTTCCCATGTCTGTACTGTATTGTATTGCTGAATTGCACAGCGCCGTGTAAATTTGTGGTGCTTTATAAATAAAATTATACACACATACCTGCCTGTAACAAACTGTAAGAGTAAAACTCTCTCTTCTTGGTTCAATTCTTGGACCACTTCCCAAAACCACTAGAAAGAGACAAAAAAAAAATATGATTTGATGTAGGGCTCACTGTGACTGTGATTACAACCATATTAGAAAAAAAAAAATTGAAAGTATTACAGGGCTTATGCATTTTAATGAGATTTATAATGAGAGTCGGGTAGATCTGCTTGTAGAACAAAAAACACTAAATTATGTAAAATTATGTAAAACTGAATCTGACTGCTCACGCTGGAATCTCACTAACACGTGCTACCTGTGCAACACATGAGTGGGATAAGACTGACTAAAAGACTATTCACAGAAAATTAGTGAACAGCCCACCTGCTGTTTCAGTCCATCAGACTTGCATGAAAACATGTGATGTGAAGAAAATCTAATTCTTCCTGGCAATATGTAACATAGATCAGAACAAACAAGATCACATTGTTTCTCTGACAAAGAACAATATAATATTTGAAAATCCTGCAAATCTAAGGCTATGAATTAAACAAAGCATCTCTCTTGTCAACTTCTCTCAAGGATAATTCTTTGGACTCAAGTGCATTGTGCATTATATTCAAATTAGAAAAAAGTTTACATTTTGCTACCCCATTCTAAGAAAATAATAAATGCAGTGTAGCAGTGGTTCTCAACCTGTGGGTTGCGACCCATTTGGGGGTCGAATGACGCTCTCACAGGAGTCGCCTAAGACCTTTTGAACCACCGCTCCTCTATCTGTTTACAGGTGGGCCCGCCCACACACAGATACGTCTCGTCATGATGATGTCATCGCGGAGGTCATGACCTAAGGTAGGATGAGAACCACTGCTGTATAGCATCTGTTTAAACCTGAGGAGATTATGGGGCAGTGTTGTGCTTCCAACATCATCTCCTATTTATATTTGTTCCTTGTTTCTTTATTTAATTCATTATTTCTCTGTTTCAGTCTTTAGTTAATGCTGATTTCTCATCTGCAGGATTAAAAAGGAACTAAAGTCTCGTAATCAAATTTGTTCATATAGTATACATTTCATCAACATAACAAACCCACAATCTTTCCCTTCCAAGTTAACAACTTAATTATCTCATGTTCTTCTACATGCATTATTTTACAAGTACAAGGCAGTCATTGTAGCAATTTAGATATAACCCCTGCAGAGAAAACTACCGCCCAAGGCAAATTCTTCTTACAGAGCATGTGTGAAAACCAGCAGCATTGTGTGTACTGACTTTGCAGTTTTTTTAGAATGACTAACTAGGAGGATTAAACAATAAATGTTCTTGTAAGCTCTTTCTTGTTGTGGAGGTATAGAATAGTGGTTAAGGTATATGTTTTGCATGTGGAAGGTTGTTGGTTAAAATCCCAATCACTATATAAGGTGGTACCTGCATTTTGTGAATAAAGTGAAATAATTTTATTAAGAAATAAGGGATTTAATAAGTTAATAAAACAGCCAAAAATTGGGATTTGAACCAACAACATTATGTGTAAAAATAAATAAAAAACATAGGAAACAAGGGAAAAGTATTTGCAAAAGTAATTATTTTTTACCATTGCAAGCTTCTTGTAAAGGTGAGAGAGTTTGCCTTTAATGGACCATGTGACAATCCCCAATCAAAGAAGGTGATGATGTGTCAGAGTTCATTAGCATATTAATGAGGATCCAACATGGCAGCCATGGCATACTAGCACCAGCAGTTCTACAAGATAGTGCTACAGCCCAAAAGTACTCTAATTTGGTGCAGGCTGGCAGACCCTTTACTTTTAGCAAATTAGTTATGGTTAGGGGACCTTAGTTCTTCTTTAATATTTAAAAAAAACATGAGATAAAACTTTCTGGCAGCTGTAATTTACCTGAATTACTTGATCTTCTCTTTCGTAGCCACTTGTATATTCTGTATTTTTCATCCAATCCTGCACATCAATTTCTGGCATACCTGAGAGTAGTAACTCCTTAAAAAGATGAACAAATAATTAATTCAGTTGGCTTTAAATCCCTTTGAAAAAAAAAAAAAAGCAGAACTGCATTTCAAATCATAAGGTTCTTATAGTCTCTCAAAAGTATTTTGTAATATAAAAAGAAAAGAAAAAAGAAAATCAGTAAAAATTGTGTTGAAATGTTATCTCATAAATGCAAATTCAAGTTTCAGAGGGACAGGACATTAAGGCTCTCAGCTTCCACAAGACATTTACAGAGCACCAACAGTCCCCCCTGCATGCACTCTCCCGCTAAAACAAAGATAATGGAAGTCTAGAAGCAATTTTCTTTGTCTTTATCAGATGTGACGATTCCACGGTACTGTAGCACATACGTAATGCTGTGTGTCAAATTAGCCCAGTGAACTGGGAATCAAAATTTTTTTTTTTTTTGGTTTAGCTTCCCATGGATGATTCGTATTGCTTTAGGCTTAAATAGAATTTAGAAAAAATATTGTAAAACAGGTAAAAAGGTTGATTTATTTTCCTTAGAATGAATGTTTTTTTTTTTAAAGATTGTAAAGCTGCCATGTTGTATAGCCCATGGGCATTTAGGATTATTGACTAATAGAAGAAACTTAAAATAGAATTCTTTATGACAAGAAAAACCAAAAAAACACACCTCTCTGATCAGATCCTAAAGTAAGAACAGGTACTTCTTTGTTCTAAAGCACATTCTTCCATTTAATTTTACATTCCCCATTATTATTGAAACTAGCGGAAAAGATTTTACCTTCAACCCTCCTAGCTTTATTTTACTGCAGATGCACATCAGTCCTGCTACGCTTTTGAGGAAATGTCATTTGTGAGGTAGGGGGTTGGAAGTAGACAACAGAGGCTGATGTCCAATCAAGCAGGTCCTTCTAATTCTAATAATATCAAATCCCTTTTAATCTCACATCTGCCAGCAATCTGACCGCCAGCAGATATCTCTCCTAGGGTTCAGTTTACCAGCAGGGGTAAAAAAAAATGATCAAATGCTTTCGGAAAGTTTTATCTAAAGAATAATAATTAAAGTGCAAAACAAACAGCCAAAGATTGCTGGTTTAAACAAATAGTACTATAATATCTACAGTTGTACAGAATGCCTACCACCGTTAACTGCACAGCAAAGCAGAAATAAAATGTGAGATATAATCCACAAAATAAATGTAAACAATTAATAAGTATCTTATCTGTCTCCCCTTGAGAGCCCCGATATGCTCCAGAATTGCATTAGGAAATTAGCAGGAATGACTGTGCATATTTATCTCTTTCTACTTAATAGTGTGTGCCTTTGGTATGTACAATAATGCTGGCTTCCTATCTTGCAATTACAGAGCAGCTTATTTGCACTGCAGCTCTTCACAGCACATTAAATTTATTTACTCAGTAGATTACATTTAGGAGACAATTCAAAATATGCATAAAAAAAATAATTGTTGCTAATGCTTTATTAGCAGCACTGTATATAAATGTGGGGACCAGCTACAAGCATACCCAATGCACTGTGGGAAGCATAAAACCAAGAGAGAAAAGTATAGGCTGTATAGAAAAATACTAGGTTTAGAACACTACAATAAATTAAATTACATCTTTCAGAAATTCGTGCAATGATCATAGCAATTTATGTGAGAAAATATATTCTATACTTTTATATCTTAACACCCTGATTTGAACATTTCTTACTGTTCTGCCAAGCAGGTAGGCAGAAAGTATACAAAATATTAAATAAAAGTATATGTCATACAACGCAAATATACAATATTCTCCATTCCCTATAGGCCTTGAAGAAGATATGTAAAACTAAACACAAACATTATCCATACACAAGAGATATAGTGACACAGGGTACATAAAAAGCTCTGTCATAAATATAAAATGTGAAGAATAGGGGTGAATCTGCATAAACACAAGAGGTTGGAGGAAAAGAATATGAATGAAAATTGGTTTTCCTTGATGTCTAGGATGATTTAAAGGTTGGGCAGTGTGTCTGTCTCCTGGATTTAATCATGTATTCAGTCTCTCCTCTCTGCCCTGTGTGTAGCAAAGTAGTATGGAAGAAAACAACAGTTCCTTCAGATAAAGCTTCAACTGATGTAACACACTATAGGGGAGTTATTGACTAAAGTGAGAATTCGACTGTCAAATTTTCAAACTGTGGATTCCCGTAACAAATCCGCTGCCAGGACAATTTTCCCACTGTAAAAAGATGCGACTGCAATAATATTTCCATAGTAAAGTTCTGACTGCGACAATATTCCAGTTATAAAAAACGCGACTGCGACAGTAGCAGTCTATTGCAACCGTCTTTAGCTGGCGAATTCAAACCTTTACACAACAATTTGGACTTTAGCCAATAACCCCCTGAATGTGAAAAGATAGCCTATATGGAAAGTGCCATGTTGGTTCAGAGTAGAAATCATAGCATAAAATGAGTATTATTGTGACCTAGTGACATAACTGGGCAGGACAAGTGTTCCTTCATGCTGTTCATCTGCCTGGGGGGGGAGAGCTGCTGAGTTAAACTACACTCTAATTAATGCATACTGCTAGGAGCCTTCAACTCTTGTTTGCCAGCGGTCTGAGGGGGTTATTCACTAAGGTGCGAATTCAACTGTCGAATTCGCAAACAGCAGATTCCCATAGCAAATCCACGGCAATTTCCCCATAGCAAATCTGTGACAATTTGGTAAAGTTTAGATTGCGACATTTTTCCCATAATAAAGTCGCGACTGCAACACTATTCTCATTATAAAGACGCGACTGCGACAGTAGCAGCCTATTGTGACTGTCTTTATCTGGCGAATTCGCACCTAACTGCAACAATTCATACTTTAATGAATAATTCTCTAAATGTATACATTTTTAATATACTAATATGCAATGCAAAGTAAAATATTTTAAAATATCTTATCTTATATAAATAATTTTATATATTTATGCAAAAGGGCATTTTTTGCCTTCAGATCCTCCTTTAGCAATGCTGGCCTTTCTCAGGCAGGGACTACAACTCTAACTGAAATATTCCTCCAGAAACAAAAAGTAGTTACAAATTAGCTTTTGTTTGGTTCAGATCTTAGAGGAACATTGTTAATCTATGTATTAATATCATAACAAAAGCTAAATATCTAGATACACTGTAAATCAAGTATAATGACTGAGTCACATAAAGCAGATTTTAATGAATACAATTATACATGATGCTAGGTAAAACATTACAATTGCTCTCGCATCCTTTATAGGAGACTTACAGTGTACCCTTAATTCAGTGGTGTCTTACATGCAACATGCTGGTTTCATCTCAAATACTTATACAGGTTAGAAAACATTAGCCACTCCCTCATTGCTATCATGTGTGTGTGATAGAATAAGGAAACTAGATTGTAAGCTCCACGGGGCAGGGACTGAAGTGAATGATGAATCTCTGTAAAGTGCTGCATAATATAGTAGCGCTATATAAATGAATAAATAAATACATACATAACTGTGACAATGCAGCTCTGATATTGTTACAAAAGCTGTGGTGCATTTTCCTTTAGTAAGTGCCCCTACAGGTACAATTACAATTTGTGCATTATTTATTAAGCACATTTAAATAATAATATATTATTCTTACATTTTTGGGATAGAGGATATATTACCACTACAATGAAACAGATGGAAAACATTTCGTGCCCCCTTAACGTTTAATTTTATTGTTGTGATAAAATATGAACGAAGCAGAATACTTGCCAATATTATTGTTTTGATGGTAAGCACTGAAGGGGTTATTCACTAAAGTCTGAATTGTTGCGTATAGGTGCGAATTCGCCTGATAAAGACAGTAGCAATAGGCTGCTACTGTCGCGTCTTTATAATGAGAATAGTGTCGCAGTCGCCTCTATTATGGGAAAATTGTCGCAATCTTAACATTAAAAAATTGTCGCAACTTTACAATGGGGAAATTGTCACGGATTTGCTATGGGAATCCACTGTTTGTGAATTCGACAGTCAAATTCGCACCTTAGTGAATAACCCCGAGACAACGTCTTTGTTAAGATCAAACTAAATAAAAAAAAAAATGCAAAGCAATGTACTCACCAGCTCAAATTCATCAAAAAGCTGTATTAAAGAAGGTGGTATAAACATATGAAAACCCTGCAAAAAACCATTGATCTGCGGCTGAATGGCTCTTGTCATGCGAAGTTCAGTAACCAGCTGGACATACTCCTCCTGTGATAAGGAAAACAGGGGGAAAGCATTCTTCATTTTAAAGATCCTCGGGAGAATTATCTTAAATGTCTTAATTTAATGAATGTAATCTTATACTGAAACTATACACAAATACACATTGATGTTATCAGACACACACACACACACACACACACACACACACACACACATCACATTGTACTCAAATAAATAGCATATTTCAGGCTGCACACAAGTACAGATACAAAGTTCATATAGCATAGGCTGCAGACAAATACACAATTCAGAAAATGGACAAAAAAAATGCAAAGCTCAGATAAGGAATTGTACACAAATATAGAAGCAAATCTCAAGGTTAAGAAGATCACTTTGCAAAGGGCCCATTTTTCAAGGGACATATTTTGTTTCCTACATCGCCCCATATAGATTTATTTAAGGTGAGCTTTATTATTGCCTGCAAATTGTTGAACTCACATATAAATACATCGTGACCACCGTTCTGTAGTATGAACAAGCACTTAAATAACAAAAACTGCAAAGAAACAGTGCCACCTAAAGGATATTTACGGAACTCCTTGTGTCCTGAAATTACATAAAGGTATGAAAGGTTTCATGATAAGCAAAAGAGGAATTTCCTATGACCCTATTTTTAGGAGGCATTGATGTATGCTTAAAAAGATTCCATTTAATGTATAATTTACCAAAGTTTCACTGTTTTATCTAAATGATGCAGAGAAAATTTAAATCTGCTAGTAGTGTGTTGTTAGTAGTAAGAAAACAACTGCATCCAAGTCATTTTTACCTACCTATCACCTAGCTGATACCCTACTTATATTTCTCTAGAAACCTGTTGTATGATCTGGCCAGCCCCGGCAGGGAAGAAGACAAGGTATATGGGCCCAAGAAAAAGGGTGGTGGTGGTGTGAACCGAGAAGAAAAGTGGCATAGAATCAAGCAGGGGCTTCCAGGAAAGAGGTGGGTATGAGATGGCATCGAAGTGCAGAAAGAACACATAAGATTGGGGGGCAGAGAAGTAACTATGGATTGTGAAGTAATAGAAACTACACAATGTCTCACTCACTGACCTGAAAGCTAACTACTGTGCACTAACAGCTACATCTTACAAAATCACTGACCAGCAGATTACAGACCATCAGATAATCCCATATACAGGGACTAAATTAAATCATTACATAGAGGAGTGGGATTGAAAAATTAGTGATAATTGGAGACATGGGTGTTTGGTCAGAAAGGTGAACCAGTCCCAGATTTTACTTTGGGGTTCACTCGCTTCTAGTTACACTACTGGAGAAGGGGGAGGTTGTATATAGAGTTGAGATGGAAAAGCTTATTCTTCTTAGAGAGATAACACAAACTCTAGTGCTGGTCCACCATGAGGCTAAAAGGACTAAAATATCACTTTTCAATAACAGAATCAGACCATATGTTCTCTTGGCCTGGAAATAGGAAAAAACATTTTTAAATGTAAATCCAATCTAATATGACTCTTCCATTCCTGCAATGACAAGCTAGGTAAAACCCTTTCCCTACTAACTACTGCAGGTTTAAGCAGTAGCATAAGCTAGGAATGTCAGCACTTGTGCAACATTTTTTTACAATAAATATATTTAGATTATATTTAATATTTACGCTTATCCATTCTGGGTTGGCAGCCAGATGCTGAAGTTTAATAAAGCAGCTTGGTTGCCCTGGGGATGCAGGCCCAGCCATGGGACAATGTTCCCTCTAAGCTGTGCGTGCGCACATGACCCGTCAAACCAGCGCACACAGATTAAAATGGTGCGCACAAAAAATTTGTATTTAAAATTGTATTTAAATATATATGTATTGCACAATTATTTACTTAGGCTTATAATTTTGCACATACGAAATTTCTTGCGCACACAGCCTTTACAAAATTAGAGGGAACATTGCCATGGGAGTGACCAGTTTAATCCCTACTGTTTCCCATCAGAGTTTAAGATGAAATCCCTTTAGAAAGTTTTAACCAAACTCTGCCAAGGAGTTGCATCTGCCCCTCTTCCGCCTGTGATTACGGTAAAACAGTTTGATCTTGGTTACAGTGGAAACCTATTCCCTGGCACAATGTGTGCTGCAATTCCTTTCTGGACAAGCTCCGTCAGGGTTGAAGTGATTAAGCTTAGTTTTGCTTTATTTTATAAGCGAAGGGAGCCATAGGGCTATATTATCTCTGATGGCAGTCCTTTGCCCCATTTGTCATGCGTAGGCATTTATTATTGTGAGCATTACTAGCAGCTCTTATATAGAAACCTTTGTAGATTAGGTTAGAGGGCCTTTAATGTACGACCTTTAATAAAGGGCTCTTACACTTTGCTTTAGATGTCTGGTTTCTCTCATTTCTAAGGCTGTGGGTGAGTTATTTATATCCATATTGGAAAATACATTCTCAAAAAAAAGCAACCTTGCTTCCTTCCCATGGCATATAAGATGCAACCAATTTTCATCCTAGACTCTGGATAATATGGGATGGACAAAATAGTCTATTTTAATTAGCCCACTTTGGGTGCTGATTGGTTCTCTGGCTGCTTAGTTTGGGTAAGTGGTTGAGCCCTCTAGAAAGGCTGGTATAAAGGTTGCATTTAGATTGTTAGACTAAAGAAACAGTCATTAAAAATTGACTTATCAAATAATCTAATGGGGACTCAAAGTCTTGAGTGTGCCTGTAAAGCAATGCTACTCAGCAATTTTTTTTTCAGATTGTAGAATTACAGCTCATAAAGGCAACCTAAATACTGCTAAAGTAGAATGTTGATAGATTTATCAAGAATCCTTATAATGCTGGAAGAAGAAATATATTAGAATGAACTGGAGGGGACTTACTCTATCATTTTGGATTCCTTTTATAAACAACTGAATTTGTAAAACTGACCTTTATATTATTATTATGTATACTTGATAAAATATTTTTCAACCTTGCCGTATCTCTGACGTTGCCATAGGCACTGCTAACAAAAACTGGTTTAGTTATTGCTGTGATCACGTTTGATCTGCTTAACTGTGCTTTAAATGCAGTTCATCTAATTTCTATAAAGCTCTTTCAAGTGGAATGCACCACCCCTAAAAAACTTTAAGTCACATCATGATTTGATAAAGGAGAATCTCTTCTTTGATAAGAATAAATATTTAACTTCTGACACCTTTGTTTGGTTCTATGGCCAGATTTTCCTTACAATAATATGTAGTAAAAAATGTGTGGGGAGGGACTATGCAATTTAAGGGGGAGATGAGCCTGCTAATTTACACAATATGTTCTACCAGCATCATTCAACCTATTAGCATCTTCTGCCAATGAAATGTATATGAAATCACAAATAATAAATAGTAATGCACCTCTACACCCGTTATTTGGGCTCTTTTTTATAAATATACCACAACCACTATGATATTATACACACTGTTAAGCAAACTATTTGTACGGATATTAGTAGAAGCAAGGCACTAATACTCTAGACAGAATGAGAAGCAGTCAAATAATTTTAGAAATCAAAGGAGAGGCCACATATTTCGGTATTTTTTTTTATACTTAAATACGGTAAGTCTTTTATTGTAACAGCTCAACATGCAAATACAATTTTGAGAAATATTTTAGTCAGCATACTGCCACTTTAAGCTAGCCTTGCATGGCATACCGCTCACAACTGAGACCTAGAAAGCAATAAAACCCTTGATGCTCAAATGTTCCTTAATGCACAAAGCCATGGACTCTTTAAAATGTGCGTTCATAGTATGCTAAGTGAGCATTTACCTTCCAAAGGTTACTGTTATGTTGCTTGCTTTGTAACACCTCAATGGCAGAATGCTGATGTGCGATGAATGAACTGCCTACACATGCTTCTACTGCAGACCAAAAAATGTGTTGGGACTTATGAATAGAATGTTATAGGGTAAGTATTTAATTTAACCTTTTTATCTATTATATTACATCTACTAATGTTAACTACCAACAGTACTATAGGAAACAATACAGGCACTGAATTAAAAGCATTCCAGTATTCTTCTGACTGATCTTTAGCTGCACCACCATTATCAACTGACAGTCCCTTCCAAGGACATGACCTGTATTAGAACAATAGTTAAGAGTAGCCACCAGAAAGAAAGCCAAATAGCACTCTGGTATACACATAGAGTATGTAAGTATAAAAGTGCTAGGGGTTGGTGTGGAAAGAGTCCTTCTATTTATCATTACCACCTTTCCTCTAGACTAATAGAATGAACAGTAATGGTAAGTAAGGGTCTTCTTAACTCTGCTATACGTTCCAAGGTCACTAACTTCAAGTAAAAAAAACAAAATTGTCTGTGCCAAGGATATACGTTCCCCCTTAAGCATACTTTGTATACAAGTGAACTTGTAAATCTACAAGTGATCCCTCTCTTTGTTAGCTGTAACATTGTTAAATGAAATTTGCAGTCTGGATTTCATGAGATGACCC
>WMED01009482.1:0-16285 GCA_019650415.1 Pipa parva | reverse complement strand
GGCATCGGGCGGGTCTTAGTGATGCAGCCATCCAGCACAGCATGGACGGGGTGGGGCGGCCTCACTGACTCGCCCCTGGCAGAACATGTTATGTGGGGCGGGGCAGCAAACTGGCCTCATTGACACGGCTCCAGGTTCCGGTGTACAGCAGCGGTACACTAAGCTCCACCCCTCCATAACCCCACCCCCATGTGACCAAAGCTCCGCACCTGAACCACCACCACCCCACCGGGCCATGGAAAACTGGTCTTGCTTAAAGCCGGTCCCTGGTGCAAAAAAGGTTGGGGACCTCTGGTTTAAGGCATTACAAGTTGATCTGGTACACAAGGGGTAACACACCCAGTGTAAAGGTGAGGCTGTCCTTATATAAACTGATTTAAGAGATAAACCTTCAAACCTACATTGTTACCTGGTTGCCTGTCTAATCCTCCACCATTCTGTGCAATGTAGCTGGTGGCTATTCATATACACAACATAATGGAGAGGATTGGGCATGCAACCAGGCAGCGCCGTGACTTTAAAAATCAATTTGAAAACTGCAGGAAAATATTATTATTTGCAGTCATAAATTATTTTAAGCTCAGACTAACATCAACTGTGAGTAGTGTTTTCTTACTGCCTTTTACTTTAATGATTAAAGGAGAACTAAAGTAAAAAAACAAAAAAGGACAGTTAAAATACTTACCTTATACCGAGCCAAATGATTACAGTCACAGCATGAGCTGTGCTATAATTAGCCGGCGCCCGATGCTTCCCTCAACGCTTCCTGCACAACGCTGGCTGACTGGCGGCCAGCACCACAGCTCCTCCCACCCTGTTACATCTCGGGTGTTTCAGGGCTTAAACATCATCACGTTCATTGCAGGGGCCAATGAGAACGCTCCCCGCAATGAGCGTGATGATGTAGAAGCCGGTGAAGCAGGATGAAGGAGCTGCGCGCTGGCTTCTTAGTCAGCTAGCGCACTGTGAAGGAGGCGTCGGCTAATTACAGCACAGCTCATGCTGTGACTGTAATCAATCAGCTTTGTATAAGGTAAGTATTTTAACAGTTCTTTTTTATTTTTTTTTACTTTAGGACTCCTTTAAGAATTTACTAATCCCTGATGACCCTTTATAGCAGGGATGGCGAACCTATGGCACGAGTGCCAGAGAGGGCACACAAAGCCCTCTCTGTTGGCATGCGAGCTGTCGCCAAACCCTGCCTTCAATACAGGCCACGGACCCGATCTGACAGTTTTCAGGCCGGATCCGTGGCCTGCACTGAAGAAGCGCAGACGAGCAGGGGAGTTCTCCTCCCCCAACCCATGTGCGCTCCTCCCCCCAGCGCTGGCGTGATGACGTCACTCACCAGCCCCGGCACTCCGGGGGATGCGCTCGTGGGTGACATCACCTTTATGGCACTCCGTGCCAAAAAGGTTTGCAACCCCTGCTTTATAGTGTTAATAAAACAAACCATTTGTGAAACAAATGTGGGTTTTTATGTTCTATGGTGCAGTGCTGTTGTGATGATAAGTCAGTTAAGTGAAATATTTTATTACCCATCTTTTGACAGAAGATGGTATTTATAATACAATGTAAAAGGTAAACTCCAGCCATCTAAAGGGTGATGTCATTTGTTTGAGGTCTCTTACAGAGAGTATATAAGGCTTACCCATAACAGGAAGCATGATTATTTTTATATATATATATATTTTATAAGGCTTATCCACAATATTGCATGATATTACAGAAATATTTGCTGCTGAGTTCAGGAAAAAAACAAAGGCCTGACTCCCAGGAAATGGCGTCCAGTATGGGAAGTCCTTGAGTAGCATCTATATTAGGTTATCTCTTGAAATATGAAGCAGACAATGTATGCCAGAACAGTCAGGATAGCAGAACCACATACCCTGGGGAGTGAACATGGTTGATCCCACAGTTGGAGGTGGACCTCCTTGCCCAACTTAGGGAGCCAAGAACTTTATATGAAGTTACAATGCAGAATATACTGAGAAGAGGGGTAAGTCTGCTTGCTTTCAAATATGTCTGCTTTATTAAACTTCTTTATTAAAATAATTAAATTATTGTCACAGCAGCAGATCTTTAGGAAACCAGTTACACTTCTGGTGAAACTGTGTACAACTGTGCAGTTGTCTCTTAACATTCTTTCTTTCACCGATGGTGGACCTATGCTTTGTAGGCTAAAACAGTACAGCAGCACTTTCACAAATTATGCTCAGTCGGGGCTGCCATCAAATATCACATGCCCCCCTGCCCTCCAACAACCTGATAAATGGAGCCCCAATAACAAAGAAGGAATGAGACTTATTTCACACTGCAAACTGCCCAGTTAAATTGCTTAGCCCCCATTGGGTTATTTGTTTCAGTGATTGTCAGACAGGCCCCCCTTTTTTGATGGGGGGAATGGATGGGTACAATAGCACCCCCTATTGGCAGCCCTATGCTGAATCCCTAAATGAATACCCATTTTTATTTTTATATAGTTTTAATAAAGGCTTTATTAAACCAAATCATTGACTGTTGTACATTTTGACCACCAAGTAACATATTAGTTTTAGTAGGAACCAGGTGAGCACATTTTCCTAGATATAATGCTTCCAGTACTACTTCTAGCACAAGGTTATCATCACAGATACAAAATACTGGGCGTCGTTAACAGACTAATATGTTTGCTTTGTGGCGTGCTGTGGAAAGCAGACAAGAGGCCCATTTAACAGGGGAAAATGTAACCAGGGCCTTGTGAATTCTTATGCCAACTCTGGCCTCTTCCTGTCAGACTGTCTAACTTTTGTCTACTTTTTTTTTTTTTAAGGCTGTGAATTGAATGAGAAACGTGTTTATCCATTTGTACCTCAGTCACACGTTCTGTACATAGAAGGAGAGCTGCGGTAAAATCCTTGTTTTTTTTTTTTTCCAAACCCCCTTTGCTGACATTTGAATGTGTGATTCAGCTCTGGCATTACAGCAGTTAAATGCCTTGTACTTTAAATGCAGCTGTCACCTCAGTGTGTGGTGTGAGCAAGCGCAAGGCATTCAGTGACTGTCTGCTCTATCAAACCCTTTACCCTCCCTTCCTCTATATTCCAACTCCTTTCCCCTGCCTCTCTCCTTGCTCCATTTACTCCTTCTCTGTCCACTCTCTAAATCCACGTGTTGGCTCTTTAGTTTTCCTCCAATCTACAGTTTCTTCTGCCACTGAATCTTCCCTTTTCTGGACCTTTCTACTTTTCCAGTTGACAGGCGCTCTAACCCCTCCTTATTTACTGGATCATTTGCCAAGCTTGGAAATCAGTGCAACTCACGGATATAACTCTCTTCTTACCCAGGACAAAGCATGGTAAGATAAAAGGAAACTTTCTCTTTTCACAAAAATTCTTTTAGCATTTCTTTGTTTCCCTCTCAATGTCTTAATGACCCATCACGTCCTATAAAAAAAACATTGTGATTTGCTGTGACGCTCTTTAATCAGATTTTATTGGTTACCTATACAAATGTAGTTTTAAAATCTGTGATACTGTGATGTACACAACAGAATGATACATTACTTCATTATTACTACATATTGCATATTGGAAACTCATTGTTAACTTTCTTTAATAGACCGTAGACAAATGCTTCTAGAATCAGTTTATAGTAAAATATCCTGTGGCTTTTTAGTGAATTTATATATATACAGATTTAGTTGGAAACAAATCTCAAACTTTCTGTAACTGAACGCCCTTGCATACCACTAGAGCATGTGCTCATTTTTTACATTGTTAAGTTAGTTGGCAACTTTTGAGACATATATATATCTTAGCGGGTCTGTGTTCGCCAGAACCTTCCAGAATCTTTTATTTGTCAGACAGGGCACTTGTGAATTCACTCTGTATTAACTGAGTTATCTTTATCCAATACGTTTACAGAAAAAACTCATTAGCTGTTTTTAAGAAAATGTTTAAAGTAATTTGATCCCAAATTTGAAAAATAAGCCACACAATAAGGATTTTGCTTTGTTTGGTACGATTGTCACTACGTTGGGGGTTTTAACAATAAAGTATGACAATAGATTAAAATAGAAAGGGAAAAAATTGCCAAGTTCCTGACTGCATCATTGTAGAAGACACCTTAAAAGGGCACAGAGTGGAGTTGCTGGGCTGTGTTAATCTTTCAGCATGAAACCTGTAAATGAACATCTATGTCTTAACTCCCGTGTGAAATACCATCAATAATTCATACCAAGATTTAAATAAAAGGAACATTTGTATTTACTTGTAATCCACATGCTTTAATGAATATAACATTTTGGGCATATGAATGTACAACTGTATACTGTAATTAACAGCAAGAAAAGACATTAGTAATTCAATGGCACAGCACACAAACCCAGTTTGAAAATTAGATTATTATTATTCTTTAGTATATCTCATTTTGCTGGCTTGTTCCTTATTTCTCAATTTAAATATCGAAAAAATACAAAATAGACTAATGGGCATATTTATCAACTGCGAATTATCCTACAAAAGTCGCTTCACTTCTCCCTGTATGTTTGTTCATCAAATATCGTTATTTTATGTGATATGGCGATTTCTCACCCAATCTGACAATGTATGATGGGTAAGGAAGAAACTAAAGGAACTGGTAGTGAGCAAACAGCAATAGTCATTAGTTTGTATGACAGCCAACAGCACAAAAACAAAACCAACATAGCAGTGCTAAAAAATATATGTGTGTGTGTGTGTGTGTGTGTAGAAATATAAGTAAAAATTCAAACCAAAGTCCAGAAAAGTCCAAATGTGAATGAATTCAAATGAATGTGCAGCTTTCTTGAAAGGAGTATGCCTTTTACTCCACCAATCAGTGAATCCAAAAAAACCTAAAACAGAAAGTGCAACAAAAGCACCTAAATAGTGCTATATCAAAAAAAAACACAAAAACTTTTGTGTGAGAGGTTAAAGCCCAAAAATAACAAAGTAGAAAAAATATATAAAAAGTGGTTTAAAAAATTGTGTATTCATGATCAAGGAAAAATCACTTCAAACGCCAAACGTGACACCACCGCACAGTGAATATTGAGTGTAGTTTCACTAAATGCTCACCAGACAAATGTAACTTTAAAGTCTTATATGATAAACCAGTGATGAATCCTCCCGAAATGTTAGACTTCTTCTATTGTAAACTGGAATTCTTAATGATCCCTCATAAATCTGAATTGCTTAACAGTGTTGATAAAAAAGAAGAAAAACTTCCATAGTGTAAAATACCTTTAATACCTAGACCGGTCTAGACGCAGCAAACTGGCACTATTTAATGTAACAATTGAGTAAAGTAAGAATTATACTCACAATAGGAAGTACAATTCAAGCATTGAACAATGGCCACAGCAGGGCACAAAAATGATACAGGTATGCAGAACGCTGCATCAAAGGTCATGTAACTGATCAAGTTGTGCAAAAAGTAAGCCTTCTCAACGCGTTTCGCCACATATAAGGTAAAAAAAGCAGCTTCCTCAGGAGATAATATAAATGTATTTAATACTAATCGCGGCTCTATTTAAATAGTGCCAGTTTGCCGCGTCTAGACCGGTCTAGGTATTAAAGGTATTTTATACTATGGAAGTTTTTCTTCTATTTTATCAACTCAGGCCAATTTCAGCCTTTTTAAGTCTATTCTGAGTAGATCTCAGCTGTTCAATCAGTAAAAATCGATCGATATTTACCGATCTCACCTTTTAGATTGGATTTTTTGATGAAAAGGTAGCAATCATTTTTACCGATTAAAAATTCCACTGTACAACGGAATAAACTCAAAAAGGCCTTTTTGAATTTATTGGGGCTCAAAGTTTTGCATGTTTCTTCATTCCAATATTCAGTCCCTATGATTTAATTGTATTCTACCTCCTTATCTTCAAAACCCCTTTTCTTTACACTGCCCGCAGGAATATGTCATGATAGTGTAGATTGAAATTCCAGAAGTTTCCACCAGGAGTTTTTCCCTGTGTGCTGGTGGTCCAGTCTGACACTGCTCCTATTTAGGGCATTCCATAGCAGGTTTCAATCATTTTTACTAATACACATTGGAAACTGGTTTTACTCAGAGGGGCTACCAAGTAAGGGCTTATTCATCAAACTGACAATTCGACTGTTTCGACAATTCTCATCAGTTTGGGTCACTATGCTCCGACAGTTGCAAATTTTCTACTCATATTCAATAAACAGAAGATTCCCATAGTGGAGAAACAAAGGGAATCAGTGGCTGTCTCTTGCTTAGTGTGGTGTTGTCAGTCGGATAATAGCAGCTCTGCCATCTGCTCCCTAATTTGCCACTTTAATCTGGCAAAATGAAACTGGCAAATGCAACAAAGAACACCTTGTTGAATTTGCTACTGTGACAGACTCTGACGCTTGACAAAATAGTGAACCTGTGCACGTTCACACAAAGTGGTGTGAATAGCTTTGTAACTATAATAGTAACTTATTATTATTATGTCCAGGATCGTGAGATGAATACTTTCCAGCTGCAGTTTATTTCCTATGTGGCACACACATAAAGAAGGAGGTAGACTGCAGCGGGAAGGTATTCATCTTGAAGGTATCCTGTACATAGGATCATGAGATGAAAGCTGGTTGTGCCTCAGTACAGGTAGCGCACTGATGCTGGGCACAATCTGCTATATTTAGGTTACTATTATAGTTCTCCTTTAAGGTGAATTTACTTTTAAAGAAGAAGTCCAGCTCATTAGGGTGATTCTTAAGGGGGTGGAAGGAAATACTTACCAGTAGGTCTTTTATACTCCAGCACTGACATCTGCTTTCACTAGCCTGCCAATTTGTTCTGGTCTTCACTTCCTGTACCTGTGTATTTCTGCTAATTGAGTAAGCACTCTCTACTTGCTCTATTTACCAAAATGTGCAGGAACAGGAAGCAAGGAGAGTTGCAGGAAGTCATCATTGGAGGATTAAAGACTGATCAGATCAGTAAGAATTCTCCTTACGGTCAGAGATAAAAGTAAATATGTTTGTTTACAGCACTTATTCAGCTGTTTTAGTATTATGAAAGCTACAAGGATGGTGTTGATACAGTTGCTCTTCTAGGAAGAACCTCCAGGATGTTTATATGTAGGAGAATGTATCAGAATGCAACTGAGATTATATATCACATAAAATCACAAAACGTACATAGGATGGGCCAATATTCCTAGTATTCCTTACAACAGGGAATGTACCACTTGTTCCCAGTTCAGCTGTGTGTTAAAGTAATTACTGAGTCATGAGTATGCAACCTTCTTTTCTGTTTAATAGCTTGAAGTGTCTGACACTCTCATGCAGTAGATCCAGTTTACCAGTTTTCATTCAATGGGTTTTATTTACTGTAATCTTTGGTATTACTCTAGTGACAACTGGTGTGACTCTGTAAAGCCAGCGTGCTTTATATATTACATCAGTAGGTCAGTCAAATACAGGTCTTGCATGTAAAAATGATTGTTTTCCTCTTGGACATAATTACCATGGATAAGACACTCTCCTACAGAAAATAGCCAATTGAGTCTTTCTAGATAAAGAATTGTCATCTTGTCTGGGGTGTGTATGTTTGAAATCCTTTATGTAGAATAACAATGATAAAGTAAGTCAGATATGCTATATATACAGTATGATTGTAGTGTTACCACCTACAGAATGCATTTTAACAGTCAACTTTGCATTTTGGTGAATATGGCCTGTAGTCTTTACTAATGAACCATAAGGTAGCCTGTAGATAGGTTATACCACGGGTTGGCAACCTATGGCTCTTGAGCCAGATGTGGCTCTTTTGATGGCTGCATCTGGCTCTTTGACTGTAATGAGCGGTGCTCACATGCAAGCACCACTCATTACAGTCTGCCGGCTAATGCCAGCAAGGGCTGTAGAGACAAAGCTCTCTCAGCACTTCTGGATTGATAGCCAAATCTGGAGCTGCTGACGTCACCTACTTCCGAGTTGCTAGCCAATCCGGAGCCACTGATGTCACATATGACGTCAGCAGCTCCAGATTCAAAAGAACTGAGCAGAGCCGCACAGGTATGGCTCTCTCAGCCCAAAAGGTTGCCGACATTATACATTAGTAGTTGCCTTTATCATTGCGTAGACTTTTTTTAAGTGAGTGGTGCTTTAAGGAGTTTTCATGAAAAGTGAAATGAGAACACTTCTTACAAAGGATATTTGACCATTTCCAAATCCAGTAGATCTCTGCTAACGTTTGGGCTTCATCTTCTAAATATGTTTCTTATGTGAAAGTAGATTTTTGTGTAGCAAGATTTTGCTTATTGATCCGATATTATTTGTGAACAGCGATATCGTTAAATATAGGCTGTTTCTCCTGCATTTACTAGTCAAAAAATGTGTTCAGCTTTACTAAATGTGCTGCAATGTGTTGTTTCTGCTTCATGCTAATACAAGAAAGTATGGGAGCAAAATAAATCTTTGTTAAGAACTGTTAGTGGTTTCTCTCTTTTTTTCCCCTTTCTTTTAGCGGTGCAAAGGGAAGACTTTTATGGCATGATCAGCTGACTCTGTAATTGGTAAAAAGCCCAAGTTATGTACAGTACTGATTTAGTTTGAGAACTTGAGAAGAACCTTTGAATGAGCTGTTTGTAACATGGTGTGCTTTGCATATAAGGGTGTGTTTGTTTTCTGTTTGCGTACAAAGACTGCACATATATTTAATGGAAATATTTTGAAGTGTGTAACCAGTTCTATTTGTAATTACTACTTTGTATTTACTTGTATTGAATGAGAACTATCATCATGTTACATCAGTGCAACATTTTGCAGTGCTTTGACTTGAAATTGACTTGAATAAACACCATGAGGATCATCAATTTTAAAAGAAAGAAGAATGAGAACACTGAAACACCTGACTAATTACATCAGAAAAAGAATACCATTTTCTAATAAATCATTTCTTCTGCCTCACTATAGACTAGCCTGAAACATGCAAACCATTTACTTCATAGACATATCATTCACACCCTGTGGGTGACTGTCCAGAAGTGATAAGAGACAATTCATTTTGACATGTCACTTTGGGATGAGGGAATCCTCCTAGCAGGGACAGGGGTGCAAGTGAACTGATCACACCTTAGCGATCAGGTTAAATAATTATTTCTTCATTGGCTTCTTTTGTTGCACGAGTAGCATGGACCCCCTATTGTGTAAGTAGGAACATTTTATTTTCACATAAACAAACCTCTTTCAGGTAAATTTTTAGCTTGCTTGTACGTTGTTTATGATTAATGGAAACATTTCTGACTGAAAGGAATATCTTTTATGGGAAGCATATATTTGAATGCAGCCTGTAAGTGTCCTGGGTTTATAACAGTTGTTTACCTTTTGGTTGAGCAATAAATTAAAAATTCTAAAGTAGAATATTCTACTTGAGAATCTAATTGGTGGGTCAAGCCTAATAAATTACACTGTGTATCTCTTATTCCTGAGACCATATATGTGGGTTCTAAATAAACCATAATGTACATGATGGCGTACTTCAGTATAGGTTATTCTTATCTTTTGTTTTACCTGTTGAAATTAGTTTCTGACTTATTGTAGAAATAAGGTATTTTTGCTTCACAGGGATTGTATTGCCTATTATAGATAACTGTTCACTGGCTATATCTTTATCATTGTTTGTAGTGGTCTTCTACTCTATGGTGTAAGGTCCGGTACTTACCCGCACGAGTCGCTCCAGCGTCGGGTCTTCTGGGTTGCGGCCGCCGCGCGTGCGCACTGCCGTCATAGTGCACACGTCGCGGCGGCGCGCTTTTTGAATTTCCAGGCGCGATCATCTGACAGGCTCCCTAGCTATATAAGGGAGCCTGTCAGAAAGGTCCGGCGCCTGATTATAGGTTTCCCTTCCTTGCTATATGCCTTACCCTTTACCCTGGTAGTCCTTCTAATAAAGCTTTGTCCCTGCCTTGCTACAGAAATTGTTCCTGTCTTGCTACAGCATTGTCCCTGCCTATACTTCAGCCATTGTTCCAGCTTGGCTTGCCTGGTCTCCCTGCCTGTTTGGTCCATCTTAGGAAGTATTCCGTAGTCCTGTTTTGGTACTCAGTCCTAGGGGCCGCGACCTGGGTTCCCTCCGCAGTGAAATCCTTACCTCCTTGCGGGGGCTCTAGGCGGAAACCGGGGCTTCCTTAGACTCCGCGCCCTAGTGTCTCTTTGCCTTTGCGGGTTTTACGGCTGCTACCTCCTTCTCCTAAGTGTACAACCCTAACATATGGAATGTCAATTCTCCATTTACCATTGTCTATTCCACAACTTCTTTTCATTTTTTCTCAATTCATTTTCATTTTGTTTTACTTGCAACCTTTCTGCATCTTTGATCACATTCTGCCCAGCTCCAGGGTCAAATGCATCCCTTGACTAACTTAGGTACAACTTGTTCCAGATTATATCTATACTATCTTATAAAAGACCATGTTTATAATTGTTGCACAAATTGTGTATAGCATGTAAATTCGTCCAGCTGTTTATTCTATTATCGATAGAACTAATTCTATTTTTCAGGGAGTTGGCTTAGTATTTGTTCTAGGGAATTGGTTAGCGGACTTGGAACTCCATTTCAAATCTAGGTTGTGAAGTGGCAAAAAATTGATTTATAGTAGAAATATAGGTATAGTACCTGTCTATGGAAACCCCCAATCTTTGCATGCATTCAGGTACTTTTTGAAACTTCAGCTCACAGTTCTGTATAATGATATATGCCTGAACATTACTCCTATGATATTATGTCTTAAAGAGGAACTACCATAAAGTTACCTGCATGTGTGTAGCATACAATAGTAATAAAAACAAAGTATATAGTTTGGATCTACTGTGGCATCATTTTTTAGGAAGGGTTAGATTTCATAACAAACTTGACATTGCCTTTAATTTAATATGGACATCTTTTCTCTAAGGCTTCATTGACTGTAGTATTTTTAATTGTTTTAAAATATTCACTTTTATACTGATGATGCTCCTCACCTATTTTTGATTCAGCTGATCAATTTAAAATTTCAAGCCAGGGACTTGATCCATAAGTCTTGAGAAATTCGGAAATAAAACAATTAGAAAGAAGCAAGCGTTCCACAGCTCTGTGTGGTCTGCAGGATTCTGATTGGCTACTCAGAATTCTCTCTCTAGGAATCTGGTCAACTCAGATAACAACATTTTCTTTATCGACCCTATTCTACCCTTACTCAGCCCCACTCAATCTCAAACTGGGGAAATAATTTACAAACAATGAACAAGAACCTGTATGACACAAAATAGACTGTTTTATTACTACTAATTCCATGATATATTATTATTATTATTATTAGGGGAGGTACACTGTAATAGTGCTTAGCATTTTCAGCCATTAGTTTCCATTTTTTTTTTTAATAATTTGCAATGCAATTGGAAATTGCAGTGAAATAAAAATTAATAATTAAAACATATCCAATGGGTTTCACTACCCTTCCAGATCAATTTGAGCAAGATGATGTATTTTTGGTTAACTTGTATGTTAATGTTTTCCCTGAATCTGGATCTGTTAAAATGGAAGAATATAGTTTATACACATTTGTGTTTGTAAATAAATTTGATTATAAAGGTACAATCATTTTATAAAACATCTTAAGGTATTACTGGATAATTTGACAGTTTATCAGTAGCTGTGCTGATTTAGAATGTTCAGTTCATTTGCTGCTGCTTGAACAGACACCATTCAAAGTTCAATCAGATGTAAGCAAATGGACCCAGACTCAATGGGCTGGACTTAAAATAATAAGATGTAATCCTTTCTAAGATTAAGATTATAATAAGAAAGTGTAACTATATTATCAATATGAATGAATTTACATCAGAACTAAGAGCTAACAGCTTTTATTTTACATCTTATTGGTCATTTACTTATAATATGATCATTTATGATAATGTAGGTATAGTTTCCCTTTAAGATGTCACTAAAGAAAACAAAATATATATATATATTTATTGTAATTAAACAGTTATTAATTCATCACAGGATTAAGGGAACAGTAACTCAAGGTAAAGAAAAATTTCCATTTGGATTGGCATGGCAGTTATTTCCACATACTACTGGTAAAAATGTTATCTTTGAAGTTAATTTGCTGATTTTTATAATTTCAAGTTTGCTTTTCCCTGAGTTTGCAGCCAACTTTTATCTGTTAAGTAAACAAACCCCTACCTAGTATTTTTATTTGCCGTGGAACATTAGATGATCCATATCTCGGAATTGCCCCAATTTGGCTGCAACACTAATAAAAATCAGGAATTCAACCTCAAATATGACATTTTTACTAGTCCTTTAAATTCTGAGAATTATGGTTGCCTTATACAGCAATGGCTACATCCTAGAGTCTTGAAACATTTTCATGAGTAGGGCAGTTTAACATAGATTAGTGGAAATATTTAGTGCAGTGCGTGGGGCACGGGTATTTTAAAACCGCATAGATATCATTTTCTTTCCCAAAATCTTCACCATCTACAAAAGAATAATAAAAAACACAAGTAGCTAAGAGGAAGATTACTACTTTACTTCAGTAACATACACCATCAGTATTCCTCTCCCCACCACAAACAAGAGCTGCATTTAACTGAGCTTTCTCTTTCAAGAATCTGGTCAAGTCAATTAACATTTTCTTTGTAGACCCAGCTCTACCCATACTAAGCCCCAGTCAAGCTCAAACTGTGACCTGTGGGTGATTTACAAAGGTTAGACAATAGATTGTTTTATTACTGCTAATACCTGATACATTATCATTATGAGGGGAGGTACATTGTAATAGCCCTTAGCATTTTCAGATATTAGTTTCAATTCATAAAAAAAAAAAAATCTGCAATACAATTGAAATTTCAGTGAAAATACAAATAATAATAAAACATATCAGATGGGTTTCACTACCTTTCCATCCAAATGTGTGCAGGATGAATTTATTTTATATTGACTATGTTAATATTTTCCCTAAATCTGAATCTTTTAAAATGGAAGAATATTGGAATACTGTTTATACATTTGAAATATATATATATATATATACTGTATATATATATATATATATATATATATGGCACTATTGCCAAGTTATATTTATATATATATAAATAAATATATTATATTTTGGTGATATATTTTTAAAATAAACTTTGAAGCTTTGCATAAGATTACACATCAAAGTTAGTGCAAACACCACTTTCTAATGACTAGAAATATAAACTGACACTAGTCTGTAAGGTCAGACTATAGCAGATTTTAGTTCAGTCGACATGTTGGGTGATCTAAAGACAGACCATGATGCTAACTCATATGGTTGTGCCATGAAGAAATATCTAAAATAATTGCAAAACTACCTTACATGTGACTAGACAACCCTATTTTCATTTTCCACTCCAGATGATGTTTAATGATAACTATTGTAAATCGGGTAAAAGAAAAATGACAAAGAGCATGGGTATACTTTACGGTGGGGGAGTAATGTTCATAGATAATGTCCAAGATTTTGGTTAATTTATGGATAGAAAGTAGCCCAGACTAGTAGAAGAGAAGATTTGGTTCAGTAGTTTAGATTGGAAGGGGTCTTCCCTGATTTTCCAATGTGTTGCTATGACAATTCAACATGGGAAGTTTGCACTGAGCCTATTACATTCAACACTCAGAATGCACTGGGAATAGCTGTAGAAAACAAAAAAAAAACCAATTAAATGGGAGGCATGCCACAGTATTATTCCAAAGCTAAATGGGAAAAAAGGAGGGAAGTGAAATACCTATAATTGGGCTCATCAAAATATTATATTTTATTAAAACGGAATATTCTCAAAGATGGTAATTCTGCCTTTTTAGTTCTAGAAATGACTTGTATTAAATTTCTACTGACAATAATGGGTTTCTGCACCTCTAATAGTTCTGCAGTACATTGTTAACATAGTTCCAGACTCTGGCAATGTTTTCTTACATCTTATCTCTATTAGTGTTACAAGTAGTAACAATTAAAGAGTTTGGTGCTTCTGAATTTGTCTTTTTATAGAAAAGGCTTCAATGAAGGACATTACCACATTATATAAAAATATAAATAATAAACTGTAATAAAATAAAAAGCCTTTACAGAGGACTTGAAGGCTTCCTTTGGTACTGGAAGATAAAAGAGGTTTAACTCTTGCTGTGGAACGTTTGTTTTGTGAGAGCAATTAATTGTGATACTGAGCTCTGCAAAGGTCATATTGGCAGATCCAGAGGATGACTTCAAAGAAAGATTGAATACCTTTTTAATACAGCAGAAAACACTATATCTCAAGTTTAGTTTGATTCATGGGAACTTAGGGGGTTATTCACTAAGGTGCGAATTCGACTGTCAAATTCGCAAACAGCGGATTCCCATAGCAAATCCGCAACAATTTCCCCATTGTAAAGTCGCAACATTTTTTTTAATGTCAAGATTGCGACAATTTTCCCATAATAACAATATTAATCATATTCTCATTATAAAGACGCGACTGTGACAGTAGCAGCCTATTGCGACTGTCTTTATCTGGCGAATTCGCACCTATACGCAACAGTTCGGACATTAGTGAATAACCACCTCTATAACATGGAATGAGCCAGATTCTATTATTTAGAAATTGGTCGCTTTATAAATACTTGATTATTGTATTAGTGATTTCTAATTACTAATCACTATTATTTCTGGAGTATCTGGGCGAAATTTATAAAAAGCGAAATTTAAATTCCGCTCGCACGTGCGGAATTTTTCAGCACTTACGGAAATCGATCGAGATTCTGCACGTGCGATTGGAAATCGATCAAAATTCCGCACGTGCGATCGGAAATCGATCGAAATTCCGCACGTGCGGAAAAATTCCGCATTTAATAAATTTCGCCCTCTGTCTGTTATTCTGATTTTCATTGAAGGACACAGACACATTCACATTATTAAAGGAGTCCAACCACAAACATATTTTCAGGCACAACTGTATTCCTTTTAATTTACTGGAAATGTTGATGGTGTTACAAAATGCTCTCTTAAAATGGACACTGTAAAAAAAAAAATTCTGCTTGTATTTAGTATCATGTGACTTATTTACTGGTTTTTAATAGGCCTCTGGTGTCACCGTCAACGATGAAGTCATAAAAGTATTTAATGAAATGAAGGTAAGAAAGTCTTCCACGCCAGAGGAAATCAAGAAGAGGAAGAAAGCTGTACTGTTTTGTCTAAGTCCAGATAAGCGGGAAATTATTGTGGAAGAAGCAAAGCAGATACTGGTCGGAGATATTGGTGATACAGTTCAGGACCCCTACAGGACCTTTGTCAACCTTCTACCACTTGATGACTGCCGATATGGACTGTATGATGCTACTTATGAGACCAAAGAATCTAAGAAGGAGGACCTTGTCTTCATCTTCTGGTATATTGTTTGAAGGGGTGTGGTAAATAACAATTAAGACACAATTCAACAATCAAAACATGGTGTTCTTCTAATGTCATTGAGGCAAGAATAACTGTGCATGCTTTTGTATTAATATTAAGAACAAGTCCTTGTTTTGCTATTTGTTGAAGTTTATAATAGTTTACTAGTTCCTGATAAATATCTAAAGAATACAATAATTTTATAATTATTATATTCAGAAAATAGATGAGTTACATTACAATGTAATGTCCCTATAATGTGATAAGAGGCATTGCCGGGTCAGTTCCTTCGCTAGATATGTGACTAAGAGCACCTGAGCCAGGTCCCATCTTTTATATCACTTTGAATAAGCAGTTAAAAAGAATCTTGTAATGGTAAAGAAATAGAAGTCAATGCTAATAGAGACAAAAATTTCTATAGGAGAAAAGTGTAAAAAGAAAAAAAAAACAGATATTAAAAAAAAAAAAATCTGATTTCAGCAGGTTATAGTGGACAAATTCTGATTTCAGCAGGAGACCGTGGAAAAATTCTGATTTCCCTGCATGATAAATTTTACTGTTTTTGAACCATGTCTGACAGCAAAAGATTGCCATGTTTGTTACTTTAAAAAGCCTTCCTTGTCCTCCAAATGTATTTTTGCAGAGGTCACTTTTGGTACAAAGAGTGGGCATTGCTGCAGACTTATACTTGCATATTTGGGCAATTTTGCCTTGCGTTATAATATATACTTCCTATTAGGACCACATTAATAAACCTCACAGTGATTACACAGTTTAGAACAGGGGTCTCAAACTCGCGGCCCGTGGGCCAAATGCGGCCCTCGGGACGCTAATTTGCGGCCCCTGGTCTTGCGCTCCACCAGGCGTTTTTTTCACCGGTGG
>WMED01009481.1:0-13269 GCA_019650415.1 Pipa parva | reverse complement strand
CCGCGATGCCACGCCCCCTTCCCGGCGCTAGGGGCGCCCCCCCTGGGCAGGAGGCGCCCCTAGCATTTGCTTATTCTGCCTAATGGCAGAGCCGGCACTGCATAGAAGCACTGTTATGCTTTACATGAGGCAAGTAGAATAAAGACTTGGAAGCAGGAAAAGCTCACTGAAACTGCATTCATAGTAGAAACTGTTTGAAAGCATCTAGCTGCATTGCCTGCAGTAATATTATCTTTAAATCCCCACTAGACACCCTTATATTGGTTCAAGCTATGTTTATCAAGTGGAGGTCTGATCCATCCATGTGGAAGGGGTGTATGCTGTAGACATAACCTCATGCTTCACTGTTCACAAATCATAAATTTATAATGCAACCCCCCCTCCACCCCACCCCACCATCTACACACACTTGGTGCAGCCAAAAATAAATCACTATATGGGCCATCGATTTCTGACTGCTCCAAGGTTTAATGGCTGTTAGTTATGATGCAAGGAGGCCGGATTATTAATCCCATAAGGCTGCAGTCTTACAAACCACTAAATGTTTCATGAAGCACATGGTCAGCGTCCAGCTACAGCAGGAAAGTTAATCAGGTTCAGTCAGTCAAGAGTGTGTTCCCCATACACCTCCAGTAATGAGGTGTGTTGTTTGACTACTGCTCTTCCCTTAACTTTAGGGATTGAAAAAATGACATTTGTTTATAGTCTCTTGAGGATTTCCTAAACAGGTTAAAATGTCTGAAAAGGAATGTTAGATGATGGCGATTATCTCTTTTTTTCAATTTCAGTTTTACACCTCAATACGGTGGAGGTATTCTTTGATCCTTCTCATTACGTCTGAAGCCATCCTAGTAAATCTGCTCAGATATGGAGCCTCTTTTTCATTTTCCATTTAGAATTCCTTAATTCCTAATGGCCTGTATGGAAGGTTTTCTCACATATGCATAAAAAGGCTTTAAACATGACAATTGAGAGCCGGGACCCAGCCTCATACTCATCATTAATGCTTTTGTTAAGGGAAACCTTGCTTTCCTTTATATTTCTGTGTCCTTAAGTACTTTTCTGCGTGTGTATAAGCTGCAGCTAAATGACTACTGCCAGCACAAACTCTTATAAATATTTACATTTTCTCATACACCGATAAAGAACTCTGCTTTTTTTGTCACTGCAGAAATCATGTTTACAGAAAATTAAATATTTAAAACTACTGTGGCTTTGAGGTTTTATTATAGTTTAGTTGTGGTTTTAACCCCATACAGTAAAACCCACAACAAAGTGCTTGATGTGTAACCTTAGCCTTATGGTTAAATGTAGCCAGTATCTACATTTAAAGAGACAGTAACACTGGGAAAAAAAAAAAGGGGTGGGGGGGTTGGCATGGCAGTTATTCATACATAATGCTGGTAAAAATGTTATCTTTGAAGTTGAATTCCTGATTTTTATGATTTTGAGTTTGTTGTGGTTGAGGCCATTGTTTATCCGGTAAATAAATAAACCCCTGTCTAGTTGCATTGTTTCCTGTGGAACCTGAATACATAATTATGAAGTGCCCCAGGAAGCCCAATTTGGCTGCATCCAACAGAAAGAGACAAGCCAATACAAATTAGAAATTCAACTTCAAAATAACATTTTTACAAGTACTGCATAATAATAACATTGAGCAAACTGGATCTCAAAATCTGTAACTATATCTTATCTATTTATTTTACCTTTGACTAAGAGTTTATACATATTGTATATTTCCCTAGCACTTCCACATCTTTACTTTGTTTTGCTGTCTCACCTCCAGAGAGTTGTGTGAGAAACTGTAAACTAACTGGCAGTTTTACATTAGTAGCACCGATTAATAACATGCTAAAATAATTCGGAATATTTGTTTTGTGTTTGTGGATTGCTTCAGTGTATACGCTGTTTTAAGAACATGTCTTGAAAAAATTTCATGTGTTCAAAATGGCTGATATGGGTTAACGATTCCATTTTGAAAAGAAAAAAAACAAATATAGTGCATAGCGTATGGGATGCTTGGTCAGAGAATTAATTATTAGTCTACCTAAGTGAAAACAGTTATTATATGTTTAAACAATGGCCGTTTTGTATATGCTGATTGTTAAATTGTCGCACTACTACTGTTTTGAGAAATCCAACTTGTCTGATTTATTTTAATGGGAAACAGCAATGATTTTCAAGCATTACTAGATTAACTTGTAGAACATGGTGGAGCTGTGTATGGATTGACAGATCCTCTTGAAATGGAACTACTGCGGTTACTGCCAATAAATAAAGATTATTACTATTGTTTCAGGAAAAAGGAAAATAAATGATTGGGAGTTGAATTCCTTTTCAAAATGAAGTGATTCACACTGCATCCACTATCACACAATATTACAGACCTATGACTTTACACAAGTGATTATCATTTGGTGGTTCTCAGCAATATTTTGGTGATTTGTGAAAAAAAAAATTGTTGCAGTTGCAAACGATCAATTTAAATGTGGCAATTATCACATTTTTGAAACTGTTCACTCATGGTTTTTATACTTGAAAACAGTTTGGGCCGGATAAAATTATATTTTTCATTAGTTGACAGAAGTAGTTCTGAATAAAAGATTTGTTTCCTTTGATGTGCAATTGTGCAATATATCTTGTTTATTAGCTTAGAATGTGACATTTTTTTCTGCCTGATAAATTATAGACAGTCCTTTAAATGGCTTTCAATTTTAATAAGGGCTTTCCTTAGCGAAATTACAAAAAATATGTTGAAAAATGCACCTTTGAAAACTTTTTTGGTGTCTCCAATCCTGTATATAGAACTACATTTCAGAAGTTATGGTTACTAATATGCGAGGCCACTGGAAGGAGACATCTACAGTATCATCTGAATAAAATCTGTAACTGAGAACTTTGTTGGTGTCTCCAGTCCTGTATATAGAACTACATTTCAGAAGTTATGGTTACACTGGAAGGAGACATCTACAGTATCGTCTGAATAAAATCTGTAACTGAGAACTTTGTTGGTGTCTCCAATCCCACAAATGCCAGAACTCACAAGTGTAGCATAACTCTCAGGTTTCTTCAAGGTAAAAAGGGAAAAGGCAAAAATGTTGGACCCACCCTAACTATGCTTTTTGTTGCAATATCTATGCCCCAAATCATTCCTGCTTAAGAATTGGCCCTCACCCAATTTCCCATATGGTGTTGCTCAAACCCCCTTTTCCCATACTGTTCTGTCCCCACCCTCCCTTTTCCATACATTGCTTCTCCCCCTTTATTAGAACTAGCCCTCCTTGTACTGCAATAGATCTCTGAATCTTACCTTAACAGTGCGGTCTCTAAAAGCGCTATAGATAGTGCCTTAAAACTGTTAAGATAAGACTCGGTAGGTTACACGGCACTGAAAATTTAACAATACAATCATAACACAGACATGAGAGAATTATTCAATATAGCACTAATGAAGATTAATGAAAATACAAGCATAGAAAAATAAACAAGTGGTAGGGGTAATTTGCCTGCTTCTTCTTTTCCAACACACAGTCAATCTGACTTTGTGACAGAGATTCATGCTATCTTTATAACAGAAAGAGACCCGTAGCCTAGAAGGAAAACATTGTTTTCACCAGTGCAGCCTGGTGATCACACACAGTGCTTGAGATAAGGATCCTGTACAAAGGCAGAAAATTGCATATTTAAATTATAATTTTATGAAACCAGTATGTCTTTGATCACAAGAGAATAGTGCAATGTTATTAGAGATGTCTTAATTAAAGACGGAGATTTAGGAATGATTATATCACTTTGAGCTAAAGTGATTTACGCGTTGTGTCCAACAAGGTAGGAGGGGTCTGGCTTTACTTTCACTCTGGTGGCTGGGGTCTCAAACTAGTCAGGTAGCCACCTTCTCTGCTTGGCATTGGCTGCTTACTGGTATGTATGTCCCTGCTGCCTCTTGCATTTTTATTATTAATTTGTGTGTGTTGTTATGTTATGTTCTGTCGAAATGGGTTGAATAATTCATTTGAATGGTATAGATTTTCTTTGTCTGCCACAATCCAGTCTTAGCTGCTGCTGAGTGGTACCTCAATAGAATATTCCACCTGACACTGGCAATGCTTTTCACTAGACATGATGTCTGATGCACTTCTTTCATTGGTTGATCTACAGACAGCTCCGCTCTGCTTCCAGTTTTCTACTACTACCACTACTAAACTACTAGTTAGATTACAATCATTTGTAAAGAGAACAGAGGTGTAGGTAAGGAAATATGTTTGCCAGGATTAAGAAGAAGATGCAGTTTGGGGAAGAACCTCTACCCACCACTTGGTGGCCCTCACCACTTTTAAGCAGGCTATTTGTTATCGAGCACTTGGGAGCTTGTATGATATATATATATATATATATATATACACACACACACACTGTATATACCACAATCCAGAGTGATAAGGCTGCATTATGAAAGCAAATGTAACTAAGATAATCTTCACAGTTAGATTCCTAATACAGCGTTATTAATAGCACTCACTCATATGCCTTGTCTAATAGCTGGCAGTGGGTCCCATTTTGTATGACTTCCCTCTGTGTTTAATTGCCAGACTAGTTGTTAATTTTGTTATCTTTATTAGTGTTCCAGAATTGTAACTATAAGCAAATAGTACAGTTGTGCATACATTAATATTTAAATGGTGAAAAGCAGAAAGAATTTTAGTTCAATACTGTAACGTATGGTATGCCGATAATCTCAGTCAATCATTAACTTTTCCTATGGAGTTGAGGCGGTGACCATTTGTCAGGTTCTTATATTTTTTATCACTAGTCTGTACATTTATTCAGCTGGCTGCACTCATATAGAAAGCTCAGGGATGGTCTACTGAACTCTATCCGTTAATTACATGTGTGCGTGTTTGTGTCTTTGTGTGTGCTAGTATGCTTTTTCTGATTATTACTTTTATATTGCCCTCAAATAAGTTGAGAAGGAATAAGATGCTGAGGTTTCCGACAAAGCCAATTATATTTACTGTTCTTCAAGGTCATCCAAGGGTGTAATTGTCCATGGTAGAATTGACCAAAATAATAGTGTCAAGCCCACAGTTCCACACAGGGTACAAGCACTTTGATCAATGGATATTTCCTCTATCCTTACAGGCTCATTCCCAGTCTGTACATATATTTAAGAACAATTGCATTTATTAAAAAAATATAGTATGTGAAACTCTTTTTAAGTCTGAGAAACATAGAGGTAATCAATTTCTATTGATTGCCTGATAGTTTTTGTTGTTGTTGTTGTTGTTATTATGGGACATTTAGTGTAAACATCAATGGACTTTTATAATAAAAACATACGCAAGCTAGAATATTTTAGACAGATCTGGTGGCTTCTCTGCCCTGTAGGCTAGGATACCATGTCTTAGAATTGTGTTGACTGTTTGTTTAGATAAGGGAAAGTGATCCGTCCCTTTCTTTTGAAGTGTTTGGCGAACATTAGAAAAATGAAAAGCCTGTACTGTGTCTCTGATCTTTACAGTAGTTTGGGTGAATTAATACCTAGTAAATCCTTGTGTGCAGGCTTAAGATTGGGGGAAACAGCAAGCTTGCAATGATGTTAAGCTGTGTATGTGTTTTGATGACCAAAGGGCAGTGAACATGGAATGGCAAGATAGCAACTGAAGTGCTTAAAATGTCTCAAGCCATCCTTCCATTAAGGTTGTGCTGCAAGGATTTTTTTGTAGTGCTGGTTTTGTTCTGCTATAGATCAAGGCAACATACTAAGTTCTCAGTAATGAAATCCTCATACTCTGTGTCCTAAATTGACCTAATTGCACTGAAAGTGTATCAGTCCACAGACATGCACCACTGCCACTGACCTTGATGTGTTCCTCCGATAAAGATTCCTCAAAGCGAACAGGTGGTGTTTTACTAATTAATATCTGGACCTTGCTATGTTATGAAAGCAATGATACAAGTAAGAATTCCAGGGATGGAATTCAAACTGAAATGGGTAACAGATGCAACAGATAAGAATTCAAAGGAGAAAAGTATTAGTTTCCTGTAGGCGGTTTTAGGCACATGGATCTAATTAACAATGCATATTTAATTAGCCAGCTACAAACTTTATGAGAATTCTCTATATGGATATATTTTTTTTTTTGTAATTGGCTGTGATAGCCTTTAGGAAGCAATCTACTGAAGGACAAGTGTGTATGTATATTGACTACAGAGAACAAAGGTATCAGGGACTCTAAGCAAGTGACTTAAATACCCCATGTATTCCTCCGATTACAGGGGGTGAAAAGTTAATTATTTGTAATATTTCTCAACGAATAACAATTTTTTCTGAAATATTTTTATTTTTTGTTGTACAATTAATGTTTCATTTTGTTTTATTGTTAATGATGTAATTATTGTAGTCTGCTATTCCTAATATATATCTATTCCTGAAGAACCCTTCAGCCAGGGAAAGAATTTCAATAACATGGAAATATTGTTACACAGTTGCAGTTTGTTCTGTGGAATGGAAAGGATGTTCAGTTTTCTTGCTTGTATTCATTGCCTGTAAAAAGGGTGGATAAAGTATCCAGAAGCTACTAGGTACACTACATAGCATTTCTTATAAAGTCTAAGGGGGTTGTTGATTAAGGTGAGAATTCAACTGTCGAATTCTCAAACAGCGGATTCCCATAGCAAATCGACGACTGTAACAAATTTTCCATTGTAAAGTTGCAAACGCAACAATATTTCCACAGTAAAGATGCAACTGCGACAATATTCTCATTATAAAGCCACGACTGTGACAGTAGCAGTCTATTGCGACTGTCTTTGGCTGGCGAATACACAACTTTACGCAGCAATTTGGACTTTAGCCAATAACCCCCTTAGAATGCATGCACACGGGCATTTATTTCATGGGTTTGACTCATGTTTGGAGCATAAAAAAAATGCACCCAAAATCTTACTGAAATAAATATAATGTAAAAATAATGTTGTACATGTCTGTCTAATTCAGTATCATGAACTCAGTTTATTGAGTTATATCCCATGCATCATGCATTAATCTTAATCAGGGGCATAAATATAGAGGTCTCAGTGGTCGCAACTAGGCCCCATCCCCCAGGAAAGCCTAACCACAATCACTGCGACCCCTCTTCTTCAGTGCAGTACCTACCTTGCACCCCCCAGATCCATCTAAGTCTATTGGTCCGGGGACTGCTGAAAGGGGGGGGGGGGGAGTAACGTTTTGATGCAGTGCTGGCTGGCAAGACTGCCCCCAGGCATTAAGGATCCCCACTGATCTTCATCAGATTATTGTTCAATTGTAATAGGATAATTAAAGAATGATTGAAAACCACATGGTTAATATCTAGTGAGTTTATGGGAGTTTAAATGTTATATGTTGTATGTGTATTTGCTGTTTTCTGAGTTTGCAGACAAACTGCTGCACATGCTAATCTATCATCTATCTCAGCCTCCAGTGTTTAAAGGTATATAGTTTCAGGCTCTGATCTTGCTTTTTAAATTAAAAATAAAGGAAATAAATCTGCCTTCCTCCAGTCCAATAGCACCATACCATGTTAGTGACAGTGAAAGAAGATTAAATACAGTGGTCCTTGTATATAATTGCGGTGTATTCTGTATTTAATATATAGATTGCCTTTCCTGAGTTTACATCCTTTATGATATCCTGAATCTTTATTACCCCGCTGTTGCCCTGTAAAGGCATTACAAGCCATCTTTCAGAAATATAAAACAGAAACATCTATGGAATCCTATGATTTGAGATGTCCTTGCAGAAAGCAGTAGCACAACTTCTCCCAAGCAAAAGCAAACTGCCAGTTTATTCCAATCTGCATCTGTTTACCTTCTTCTGCTTTGACAAAAGAGCAGCAATTGATTCATTATGGCTGTTTCTCTGCTCTCAGTGTCCTAGTTATATTAAAGGCAAGATAAGCACACACACTGCATGTTCTTTACTTCTGCGTGGAGACTGTTATACTGGCGTTGATTCACAGCCTACACCTTGACTAGATGATGCATGAAAATAAAGAATAATGAATCATACTTGCTGCTCCATATCCTGCCTTTCTATAGTCATACGGTGATGTTAACAATTCAAGTAGGCCTCTATAGGGAGTATCCTACCTCAGATCAATTGTTGTCAAACTCTCTCACCACAGTTTACTTGGAACATGAAATAACTATGGAACAGCTGCTTCAAGCTATTTCCTTCCATGTATCACACAGCCATAGTCTCTTTATTATAAATTTGTTGTACAAAGTATAAATTTTCCTTAGGAAACGTTTTGTCCTCTGAACTTTAACACAGCGCTATTCGCTTCTTCCGTGTCATGTAAAGATTTAACACAAGTCATACTGTATTTTTAGTGAAGCAGTAGCGGTTAAATGAAACGGAACAGATTTTGAGGGGTAACTAATTGTAACAAAATAACTGTTTTATTTTAATATGTATCTTAAATCATTTTTCTTATACATTGTTAGTTTATGTAATCTTAAAACGGTTACCTTTTGAATGTACTTGCTGCTCCTTTGAGTATAGAGAACTTTGTATCATTTACCATACATCGAGTAGAACATTTGCTTAAAAACTATCCAACTTGCATTTTTTTTATAGCAGATTGTAACAATTTTTTTTCATTGTACTTAAATCATTCCCTTGGTGAAGGTTAAAAAAAAAAAGGTTTAAAATGCACAGAAAATAGCACATTAGAAAAATGTTTATTGTGTTATTGCCTTTATTTCTCCTTTAACAGTGACATCCTCTGTGAGGTGGAAATGCAAAAATCCACTGGCATTAACCAATGAATTTCAGATTGGAAAAATGTCATAAATATATACGTATATCATGTCGTAATGCAGAGTGCGACAGGAGTGTGGGGGAGGGTAAAGGGGGGCTTACTGCCTGCAGGGGGTCACTTTGGAAGACTTTATACCATGAAATAGCCCTAGGCATTACAGGTTAATCATCCTCAGTCCCAGATTAAGCCAGCTCTGATATGGATGATTAAAGGGTTGTTTAGAGTGACACTTGTGTTGCTTATTCTCACAAGCAGAAACATCTTTGCAGCTGTATCCGTATAAAAGTACAGTATTTTTGCTGCTTTTTCATAGCTTCAACTCATTGTGGGGGTTATTGACTAAAGTCCAAATCATCACGTAACGGTGTGAATTCGCCACTTCCCCGTATTCGGGTATTTAGCCATCTCTGCGATGTGGTGAATTTGCCAGCTAACAACGGTCTCACACTACACAAGGGACTGCTACTGATGCTGACATGACTTCACTATGGAAATCTGCTGTTTAGTCAATAAGTAGAGAATTAGATTGTAGCAGCCCAAAGTGATTTCAATTCACTTCACCAGTAGAATTCTCACTTTGATCACTAACCCCCATAGAGTTCAGGCAATGGGAGAAAATCTGGCAAAAAATATAATTGCTGCTACAAGTGTGAATAGGAATGTGCAAAGTCAATAGCTTCAATGATAGTTTGAAAAGTGCAGGTATAGATGTAACTGGGTTGGCTTTGTCATTCAGCCCTTTGATTGGACAGATATATACATGGGGATATTCATAAAGCCTGTTTCAACCTTTTCCATTCATTTTCAGCTTTATTTTTTTGCGTGCTGGACTTTGCAGTTCCACTTATTTATATAGGGTCGAAATGAGTTTCTACGGATTCAAAGAGGTTTGTAAAGAAAAAAAAAGTTATACCCAAAAATCTGATGGATTTGGTTCATATTTTTAGCTAATCTTACAACATACAAACCTGGCTCAGATCTGCAGTGCTAGATTTTGACAGATTAATCAGAATCCGGACTGCACATCCCTAGTGTTAATCAACCTATAAGAGCTACTGCAAAGTAACAACAGTGATTTTCTATAACAGCTTCAGGGTTGCCAGTGTAAACCAGCTCTTACAAAAGCCTATGCTGTAAAAGGGAGCAAGGGTGAGTTTCCGGCTTCTGTTTTCAAGGAACTACTAAACAAACAAGAGAAAGATGTTTAATGTACAGTATAACAGTGCTATCCAGGGCAACTAAATAGAATCCAATATGATGAAATTTTGATATCGTAAAAAGAGAGAGATTTCCATTAGTAAAACAAATAATCTCATGGTAAAGATCTGGAGTCATGTAGTATATTGCTGTCCAAGCTCAGTAAAATTTAAAAAAAAAAAATAAATAAAAAAAAAAACCCTTTCTATAATAAAAATGATTATAGTCTGTCTTGCAAATTTCCAGACCAAGGCTGTTATTAGCACTGACAGGTACACTGTATTTCAGTATATGGAACAAAGAGGAAGGCTTTGTGATGAAATATAAATGCTATAATTGGACTTATTTCTAAAACTATTTCCTCATCACCTGTGACCCTGCCTGATTGTTGTTTGACAACATGCATGAAGAGCATATCTCCATGTTAATGACTGCTAATTTCCCACTAGAGTTAATGGAGCAGTGATGACCGCCAGCAGGGATGGTGGGTCGAGTCTATGGCTGCCAGATCCAGATGCAAGGCATTCTTAATTACAGTAATTCCAAAATCAAAAGCAGCAATTTATCCAAAGAGATTGCTCTCCTGTTTGCAGAGACACAACATCTAATGGGTTGACCTTTCATTAGACAAATTTAAGCTTCAGTCTTTTTTCCCCCTTCAATTGGAGAGGCAGTTGGAAACATTCTCATTAGCTTAGGGAATGCAACAAGTTATTATATTACCACATTAAAAGGAAGATTTAGTTTTGTTAGGGTAACATTGAGATCCCACAAGAACGCTTGCAAACACCTGCAGTGTCTTAATAGGATTTCAGAAATATGTATTATCTAATCTGCGCGTTTGTGCTTTGCACATGTATTTTAAACTAAATCTCACAACTGCTGTTAACTCAATAAAGGTCAGATAATTGTGCTGTAGTAATGGACATCCTCTGAATCTCATGCTGGGATTGCATTATAACTTTCACGATCCCTCAATAAAAACTAAAGCTGTGAACCATTTGAAGTTCTAATACAAAAGTAGCATCGACAACAGCAAATGGACACATTGAATAAGACTATTACAGTTTCTTATTTTAACTGGTGTAGGACCACAGAAGAAAAGACCCCAGTTTGTTACAAACTTGTAATTTAAAAGAAAAATAAACAGAATTTGAAAAGAAAAGACCCCCAGTAAGCCCAGGAAAGATACCCATCACCTTATATAGCTGAATGCTATCAGTGATATTGGTAATGCTTTTATATTTCATTGGAGATATTTGCCCAGCATTTCCTTACCAACAATTACTCTTTTTAACTTTGACTAAAATAGGTAGAATCTTTATAATGGTACAACACGGTTAGAAACTTCCATGGGTAATTAGCAAAATGCTTAAAAAGAAGAGACCAGTACAAGACCAGACAAAGAAAAAGCATTAAAGGGAATTCACCCACAGGGACAATGTTTTCAAAGGTCTAGTAACCTATAACAACCAATCAGAAGTTGGCTGTTTTATCATTCTTTATTCCTTACACCAGAGAATGATTACTGCTGATTGGTTGCTATGGGTTACTAGACCACTGTAAACAATTGCTTCTGTTGATGAATTCCCCTGATAATTTTTTTAAATACTTTTAGGTGAATTCATCAACAGGGGCAAAATTTAGTGAGGTCTAGTAAACCCAGTAGCTTCTATGTGTCAGTGAATGTTAACAGCTGATTGGTTGTGTTATGGGTTACTAGACCTCTGCAACCATTGCCCCTGTTGATGAATTGTTTTATGAAAATGTTAGATCTTTAGAGTCATCCAATTGTAAAACAGTGTTCATCACGGAAATCTTAATAAAAAAACATTTAAAAAAAAAGGAAAATTGTTGCATCATGTTATTATTACCTGTATACTTGATACTTTATAAGGATGATCATTAGTATATTGTGTAGAATTTATTTAAATATATGTTACATAATAATATATAGTGTTCTTTAATTATTAAGTCACATCACAGACTGCAGCATGTGGTTCTTTAATGTTCTCATAGATTGTGTTTCAGATGGAATTTCTATGATTTTTTTTGCTTTATAATAGATACATCTCTAGGAAGCCCACAGACAGAAAAACTATAGCCATTTTGTTGGATAAAAGAAGAATCGTGATTTCACCTACGCATTTTGCTTCATTCAATGTAGTGTGAATGAATATCTTGATTAATGGCTTCATATGCATATGTATGGAGTGAATGTATTGTCTCATAATGTGAGCAGAGACTGTCATCCTCAATTTATCCTGTTTTTTTTCCACCCCATCTGCTGTGCTTCTTTCAGAGCCTTTCTGCTTCCTTGAGTAGATGCCTTGTTAAGGCTACGGCACTAAGTGGTCTATGGGGGACACTTAGCAAACAGCTGAAGTAACAAGGCTATTGAGAAAATCCCAAGTGAGAACAAGGGAAAGTAAGAATAGTGGTATGTTGTCATCATGTTATTTGTAGATATGAGGATACTTTTGTACTCTGTCCACATATATTGCAGTCTGTTTGTGGCTTCTGACATTTCCAAGCATTCTGATGCAGGGCCAATCTGTCTTCAGTCTTGTGCCAATATATAATGTCATCTAGGAAATACTGTTATACTCAAGTTCTGTGTCCTTGTTGTGAAATTAAATGGAACCTTCCTAGTACTGATCACAAGTATTAGCATCCCAAAACTATATCAATTTTATTTCTCTGCTACCTTTACTACTGACCAGTATACTTTATTGAAAAGTGAGACTGTTTTAAGGGAGAGCTTTAAGAGTTCTCATTATTTATATTATATATGAGGTGGTTTCCTTGCACTGAGTTCTGGGTTCAATTCCACCCTGGACTTCATTTGCATGGAGTTTGTATTTTCTCGCTGCACTTGCGTGGGTTTCCTCCGGGCACTCTGGTTTCCTCCCACAATCCAAAAGCATACATCTGTGTTATTGTGTGTGTGACTGAATAAGGAAACTAGATTGTAAGCTCCACAGGGTAAGGACTGAAGTGAATGACCAACCTCTGTAAAGTTCTGCATAACATATCAGGACTATATACAGTAAATGAACCAATCTGTCCTTAACAAAAACATTGGTCGAGAGGAACAAATGTTGTGCAAAACTCAGTGGGACAAATATCCAAAAGAAATAGATATTGAGATAAAATGTACTGCTACTGCCTCCAAAAAGTTAAAGCAAATGTAAATAATAATTTGGCATACCGTATATGCTGGCGTATAAGACGACTTTTTAACCCCTGAAAATCATCTGAAAAG
>WMED01009480.1:0-16286 GCA_019650415.1 Pipa parva | reverse complement strand
ATTACGTGGGACCACAGCTGCACTATGCTGGGTATTACGTGGAATAAGGGAATAATGGGTTTTCACCATTATTTTCGAGGTGAATACTTGTGTAAGAAAAATAAAGGATAAATGGGTTTGATAAATTGTTATCGTTGAAAAACGGGTGGAAAATGGGCGAGAAATGGCAAATGATCTTAATACATGTCCAAAACATAAAGAAATAAATGCCTCAAATATTCCAAATTGTGGGCATTTTATTGTGCCATCATCGCTAAGAAACAGAATTTTGGGGGGGACTGAGCCTCCCTTCATATTTGACTCATATGATGCCAGGTAAAGGTCTCAATGTCAATTTGCAAAATTTAGGGAATAGGATAATCAGATGAAATGAAAAGCATGGAATACAGTTTATGTTTCGGGAGTTATGTTTTAATCTCTTTGTCTGACTTATTTTGACAAGAATTTTCATTTAAAAAATGGTGTAATTTAATAAAAACTACAGAGATACCAAGTTACCTTCCAAACCCTTTTATACTGCACCTGGTCTCCTGGCTGCACATTGGACAGTGACTAAGGTAATGCTTTATATGTCATTACAGAAGTCTATATCTTTGCTAAAATGTAGGATTTTGCCAGCTGTGCAGATGTGCCAATAACACAATGTGAAATGCGTTTAGTGGCCTGAAGCCTGCATTACAGATTCTTCAAATTTGGGGGCATGTTTATCAAGATGGGAAAAAAGTTTGTTTTTCATTTGTAATAAAAATGAAAATTTTCACTAGAAAAATAACAAACCACAAAAAAAGTGTTTTTTTTTGTTTGTTTCATCAAAATAAATAAATAAAAATGTGAGAAAGATGTTGAAAACAACAAAGTAAGCAAAAATGAAGCAACATTTTATAAGCAGACCTTAATAAATATGTCTCTTAAATGCCATTTTCATTCCCACAAGTTGTTTCATATAATTCATGGGAAAAACACAGCTCATCTTAGAAACACATTCAAACATGATAAATTTAAAGTAATATTCTAGGATTGTCTACCATATAGAGAGAAATAAATACCAGCTACCAAGAGGTCATTAGAAAATTGTTAAAAAAAAAAAAAGGTTATAAATAAATTAATAAAGCAATGATAACCAAACCAGGGAGTACAGTCTATTTGTGGCAAATTGCTGTTTATATGGATCAGCGGCAATACATGGCCAGTCTATTTGTATTTTAGAATTGGATTGAACTAGATGAAAATCAAATATTTCCATTCTCTCCTGCACATACATGATACCGCTAAAATAAAAATATGGTTAGTCTCAAACAAGGAATTGATGAAGACATCTGTCTGGCATTTTAATCCTTTAACACAATTGTTCTATTTCTCCATAAAATGAAACTTTTCAATTTACATGCAAATATAAATCCCCGTTAATGACTGAACTGTTTCAATGAAGCAGGGAATTGCAAAACAATAAAGTAATCAGCAAATATTTTCTCAGAGCTGGCATGAAGTTTGAAACGGGTAATTCTAGTTTGCGATCAGAACAATATCCGCGTGGCCTACAGCAGGCACATACTATCCATATTTTTCGCTAATCAATGTTACATTGTTTGTTCTTTGACACAGGTTATCAAATGTCCCTCTCTTTCCAATGTACTATTCAGTGCAGATTGGCACGTTATAATAAAAATACAAAGTATAATCAAGGCACAGCTGCAATGGGTGGCTGAATGGCAAACAAAGTACCAAGAAAGTCGCTGTTCTATTCAACAGCTGAAGCGCGACAGGTACAATCTGCATAAATGGAGAAAAAAAAAACAACTCACAATTTGGATTGTGAATAACCTGCTGGTGAGAGGTAGTAACAATCAAATAATGGCAGTTAACCAGGCCACCCTCACCCAATCTGGATTTCTTGATTTAGTTCAAATAAAAACAAAAGCAAATAATACATCCTTGACAATTTGACTGATGATAATTATATGTTATTGCAATGAATCAGTACTGGCGTTGAATCTGTTTTGGCAATACAAGAAGCATGATTAATTTTACAATAGCATGCATCGTTCTGCAATAGAAAGGACAGTGAAACAGCTTGCTGCTGAATTCCTGGAACACAAGTAGTATAATCACATGCAGGAATGTGATTAACTGGATTTTAGAAGGATAAAAAAAAAGTCACTGAGCTATGAAAACACATTCTTTTTCCAAATTTTTTGGTTTTACTCATTAATGTATAGAATTAGCCGTTTGTGCATGTTTAACAAATATAGACAAATGCAAGCAGTTTTCAAAAAGGTTGTAGTTTTATAAACATTTGAATTTATTAAGCTCAAAAAGGCTTAACTAATAAGACTTAGTTTATCCCTTTAAATTTCGACTGTTTGATCCATAAAAATCGATCAATATTTTTCAATCGAGTTTTTCTATTGTGTTTTTTTGATGGAAAGGTAGCCATACTTTACATTAGTAGTATGGCTGCTTTTCCATCAAAAAATCCAATCGAAAGACTCAACTGAGAAATATTGATCGGTAAAAATCAATCTAAAAATATCGATCGATTTTTATGGATCAAACAGCCGAGATCTACTCGGGATGAATTTCGTCTTGAAAAATTATTATTCCATGGACTTCAGGGATATAAATTGGACAAATTCATGGAAACTAGAGGTGACTTCTCTAATTTTGATCTAATTAAATCTAATTAAATCCGGTGATATCGATACACAGAGAGATCCACTGCGATAATGCCTTCCAGTGCTTTGATAAATAGGCGATACTATCAATATCACTAAATCCAGAGCTAACCAAATTAGTTTTTATAGGGATAAGCAATTTGACTTTAGTAAATCTGCCCCATCATGACTTAATGTGCCCATAGGTGTAAATAAGTCTCCATTGTGCTTTTAATATTAAAAGGGATATTCAGAGTCACTTTAAAGGAGAACTAAAGTTTATGACTACTAGGGGTGATTCTTTAGAGGTGAGAGGAGAAACATTTACCAATAAGGGTTTTAAGCTCCAGAGCTGTCTCATGCTCTCAATGCAAAGCTAGTCTCTTTTGCTCTGGGCACCACTGTAACTTCCTCACTTCCTGGTTCCTGTTGGATTCTCAGTGAGTTGAGCATGTGCAGAAGCAATTTTACATCAGAATTCTGGTACTAGGAAGTGAAGAGGATCACAGAATCATAAGAGACTTCAAATTATTTTAAATAATTCACAGATGCTGGCATATGATTACTTAAACGCACAAGGTATGAAGTTACTTTAACTTTGTAAACTACAGGCCCAGCATCACCATATTATTAATAATTGACTTAAATTAAATTATCAATAACACCAGAGAATCAAATTGTTATTTGGATTAGCATAGCTGTCATCTTCAAAACTGCCGTGCCAATCCAATGGAAATGCGTCACTTGTTCTTTATATCATTTTTAAGCCATACATATTTTCTACACAAATACCTGTACAAATTACACAGGATAGCATTGCGTATAATAATTCTACAACAATATGATATGACCCTGATTCACAAACAAATCAAACCAAAAAATTGGTTAACAAGGTAGCAACATTCTATTTTTTTTAAATAAAAATAGGCTTGTAACTACATATTAAACAATGTATTCTTCAGCTGAGGCTTTTATCTACCAGAGGGATCAGCAACCTGTGGCTCTACAGCTGTTGCCGAACTACAAATCCTAAAATTTCTCACTGACTTCTAATCCTGAGAGATGTAATTCTACTGTAAAGTCTACAATTTACAGCTCTCATCTAGAGCATGCCGTATGCAAAAGCCCACAGCATATACACTTCTGGGCCCAAGGTAGGGAGTGAAGCAATTTAAAGAGAAAAATGACACATAATTCACCAAGTTGTGGATGTTGATGGTATATATTATCGTTATATATACCGTTTTAGAATAAATGTATATGAACTGAATGATAGTTATCGAGTTATTTATTAGCCATTTTCAATATGCAGCGGCATACCTAAAAGAACTATTTATCATTTCCAGTCAGTTTATCTGGCTACAGGAGCAGTCCTCAATCAATTTGTGATTAAAGAAATGCTGCTAAAGTTTATCCCATGGTAAAATACTGAAGCTTTAGAGAATATATATGCCTGTGCAGAATATATAGAAAGTTTATCTTCATATATGATAGAAACTGTTTAAATATTTCAATATCTAGGCACAAGAAAAGAAACGTATTCAGGGCAGTAGGTGAGGAGGGAGAAGCTTTTCACGGCTTAGACAAAGGGGTCAGCAAAGTGCGGCTCGCGAGCCACATGTGGCTGTTCAGCCACCTTGTTGTGACTCCAAATGCATCTCCCTAGCCCTGCCCATGACCTCCAACACCTCTTCTGATTGGTTGCACCTTGTTTCCAGATGGTTGTAAAAGTAAGCAAGTTTGTTTTTCTGTTTCTTTAATATGTTGTTGATGTGAATTTAAGTTTTTGGCAGCATGATGATATTAATGTTCTAGCTTTTATATTTTCCTGCAACCTTTAATTGTTTTTGATGCATTTTTGATGTGCTTTTACAAATCCTTGTATCCTATTCCTACAAATTGTAGGAATATTACATGAAGCATACATTGGATTTTCCATCGAAAACAATGCAGTGCCTTTCTCTCTCTTTCAAGGAGAACTAAAGTTATAAAAAAAATAAAAATGAGGCACCTAAAACGATACCTGAGTCTAAGCTGAAACATAGCAATGATAGCTTGAACTGTGCTGTCATTGCCATACACAGAGGCAGACTTCAAAGTGCTTAGGAGGGTACAGGAGACAGCATTAAGCTCCATCTACCTAGTTAAATTGTCAGTGCAAAAGAGCGTATATATCATCATGCTCATTGTGCCCTCAATGAGAACTCTCCTCACACCAGCAAAAAATTAAGAAGTGCAATGAGTGTGATAACGTGTGCTCTTTTGCATAAGTGGGCGGAACTTTGTGCTGGTTTCTGTACCTATACAATTTCTGCCAAGTCTGCCTCCATGCAGGGGTATTAGAGCACAGTTCAAGTTGTCATTTTCATGTTTCAGCTTAGACTAAGGTATCGTTTTAGGCGCCTACTTTTTATTTAGAACTTTAGTTCTCCTTTAAACACTTCATAGTGTTACACTAGGTTTGTAATTGATATGTTGACATTTAGCAGAACAAAATTGGAACCTGCTTTGGACTGGTAGCATCATACTCATTTGGATTAATACCAATTAGAAACACTTATCCCCGTTTCCAAATTATGCACACTAAAGACTGGTCAAGGCCCAGGGTGAATGCTTCAAACATGAGCATGCTTGTGATTAGCTAGGCCAGTGGAAAAAAGATCCAGGAACCTATTAATGTCAAAGGTCAAACACAATACTGTTGTCAGCAATTACTTGTAGTAGAAATCAATGCAGATATTATGACTGAGAAGCAGTTAGTAACAAACAAGTGTCAGAATTAAACAAAAGCAGACACATAGACAGAAACGCACAAAAGATCAAACAGTCTGAAATTGGCAGAGGAGTAGGAGGGAACTACTGAGAGCAGGGAGAACAGGATACCAACAGGTTAACATGGAATCACACCAAGTAAAAGGAATGCAGCAGGAAACCAGGACTCAGGACCCCAGGACAGCAGAAAACCAGGACTCCAGGATAACAGGATACCAGGAAACAGGACTGCAAGATACAAGACCTATAATCAGGCAATGAGACAGCCAGCCTGCAGAGTATATATAGGTAGAGCCTAATGGGGATTGGCTGGCAACAAGCTAAAAGATGGAAGTAAAAGAATCCTATAATGCAAGGCACCTGTGCAAGGCAGGAAAACAGAAGCGAGTACATGTACTGGAAACATGTACTATTAACTAGAAAGGGAAAAAATCTCTGGTGACTCTGTGGCATAGAGAAAAGATCACTGCCTGCAGACAGAACATCCAGGATATGAATTCTGGGACCAGGGCAACCGCTGTAATACAGTACCCCCTCTTCACAAGGGGCCTCTAGACCCCTACCTCCAACCTTTGATGTGTATCGGGAATGGAACTTTCTAACAAGATGAAGGCCATGGACCTCAGAAGCCTTTACTCAAGATCGCTCTTCAAGACTGTAACCCTTCCAGTGTACCAGGTATTGGAGGCTACCACGGCTAAGACAGTAATCCAGAATCCTTTGGATTTCAAATTCTTTTTAACCTTGTTCCAGCACAGGTTTTGGCACTTGGATAGAGGTGGAAAACTGATTGTTGACAACAGGCATTAGAAGGCAAACATGAAATGAGTTAGGTAGCTTGATACTATTGGTAAATTGCAAACGTACTGTCACAGGGTTAGTCACTTCTTTGATTGAGAATGGTCCCAAATATTTAGGTCCCAGCTTGGAAGACGCCACCCTGTCACTCACTTTATAGATGAGAGGTTGTTTCTGACATCTGTCTGCAAAGGTCTTGTGTCTTTCTGCCAACTGGGAGAGGTTTGCTTGGATGGACTGCCAAGAGGTCTGTAACTGAGAAAGAAGTTGTTCAAGAATTGGAGAATCAGAAGGAAGGTCAAGGGGAAAGGCCTTTGGGTGGAATCCATAATTGCAGAGGAAGGGAGAGGTTTTTTTTAGAAGCGTGAGACTTAAAGTTATGAGCGAATTCTGCCCAGAGTAATAGTTCTACCCAATCATCCAGGGATTCGGAAACAAAACATCACAGGAATTGCTCTAGGGACTAATTCACCCTTTCTGTACTAACATTTTACAGTGGATGGTAGGCTCTGGAGAAATGGAGATCTATTCCAGCAGATTTGCAGAAGACAGCCAAAGCTGGGAGACAAACTGGGAGCTCCTATTCAATATGATCTCTTCGGGAACTCCATGCAAGCAAAAGATATTTTTGATAAAGAAAGAAGAAAGCTCTTTGGCAGATGGGATCTTCTTTAAGGGAACAAAATGGGCCATTTTGTAAAAGTGGTCTACTGTCACCCAAATACAGGTGAAACCCTTGGAGGGTGGAAGATCAACAATAAAGTCCATTAACAGATGAGTGCAAGGTCGGGAAGGAATTGGGAGTGGCAAGAGCAAGCCAGCAGGAGGCACCTGAGGAGTTTTAGTCTGGGCACAAATTGGGCAAGAGGCATCAAAATTTTTGGTATCTTGCTCCATTCCTTGCCACCAAAAATTGCACGAGAGGAGTTCTATAGTCTTTGCTACACCAGGATGCCCAGAGGTCTTGGAATTGTGAACCTGAGACAAAATCTGTGGGCGAAGCTCATGGGGCACAAAAAGACAATCAGGGCGGACTTTTACAAGGAATTCAGAAGTAGTGGCAAAGGCCAAGAATTTGGTGTAAGGCACAACAAATTCCACAGTAGCAGAGTCATCCTCCAAAGTGTCATGATAATGAGACAAGGCATTAGCCTTAGTGTTGTGGGTACCTGAAATATAACTGATAATAAAATTAAACAGTGAGAAAAACAGCACCCAACGGGCCTGTCTAAGATTTAGTTTTTGAGATGACCGAAGATACTCCAGATTCTTATGATCAGTTAGGATTAGGAATGGTTCGGTTGAATCCTCCAAGAGGTGCCTCCACTCCTCCAAGGCAAGTTTTATTGTGAGCAGTTCCTGATTTCCAACATCATAATTTCTTTCTGCAGGAGACAGACGGCAAGATAAATATGCACATGGGTGAAATTTGCCAAAAGTAGAATCTTGTTGGGACAACACTGAACCAACTCCAGAGCTTGAGGCATCAACTTCAACACGGAAAGGACGGACAGGATCAAGATGGTGATGAATTGGAGCAGAAGAGAAGGCTTCTTAAAGCAGGTGAAATAATTTTCTGCTTGAGGAGTCCATTTATCAGGTTGAGCGCCCTTCTTGGTAAGTACCTGTAAGCGCGAAACATGTAAGTGCTGGTGCCATCATTATTTTTTCATTATGACCTGATTTTATGAATTAATAAAAAATAATTTATTTTTTTACTTCTTGGAGTGCCAGACCGTTTCATTTTTTTCATTAATATTTGGACTTTGGAGTTCGTCTTTCCTCCGGGCACCCTATATCACTTCAGATTGCAGGAGTGATTACTACATTAGGTGAGATTGAGCAGTCTTTCCTCTGTGGATATTTTTACAGTGGAGGAGAACCCATGGATAAACTGCCTATAGAAGTTGGGTTTAGGCCACTGGGTGACTGCAAAAACTTTAGCAGGGTCCATCTCCAACCCAGTATCAGAGACCATAAAACCAAGAAAGGGAATCTGATTGGAGTGAAACTGGCACTTCTCTACCTTGGCATAGAGCTTGTGTTCGTGAAGACGGAGGAGGACTTCTTGGATGTGACCTATGTGCTCTGAAGGAGACCTGGAAAAAATTAATATGTCATCTAGATAGACTACCACTGATCTACCTAGAGGGTCATAGAAGACATGATTCATGAAGTCTTGGAAGACTGCTGGTGCATTAAAGAGACCAAAAGGCATAACTAAATATTCATAATGGTCTTCGTGAGTATTAAACACAGACTTCCATTCATCACTCTCCCAGAAATGAAAGATGTTATACACCCCTCACAGGTCCAATTTGGAAAATATCCTTGCCCCTTCAATTGAACAAAAAGTTTGAAAAGCAGGGGTAACAGATACAGATTCTTGATGTAATCTTGTTCAGACCCCTATAGTCAATACATGGGCATAGGGATCCATCCTTCTTTTCCACAAAGAAGAAGCTTGCACCAGCTGGAAATGTAGAAGGCCAAATGAACCCCTTCTGAAGATTCTCTTGGATGTATTCCCTCATGGTAGCTGTCTCTGAAGCAGATAAGGAGTAAGTACAGCCATTTGGGGGAAATGTACCGTGAAGCAAATCGACCAGGCAATCATAATTTCGATGGGGTGGCAACGTGTTAGCAGCAACCTTACAGAATACAACCTGAAATCCATTATAATCAGATGGAAGTGTCTAGAGTGCCTCTGTAGACAAGGTGTCAGCAGTAAGTACAGGAGAGGAGTGGTTGTGGTTACAGGTAGGAGAGCGATGAGAGTTCCACTTAACAATTTGGCCTGCAACCTGCAATTACAGGATTATGGAGTCGTAACAACAGCAGACCCAAGATAACTGGAATCTTGGGACTTTGGATTACTAAAAATGAAATTCTCTTGTGATGAGAGGGTTCCATCTCCAATTCAAGGGGAATTGCGGAGTGGATAACCAATACTCCAGACAGGGGCTTCCCATCTATAGCAAAGATTCGGAGTGGAGCAATGGCTATTGTCTGAATTTGATTCAGGTCAACCAAAGCGGCATCTATGAAATTGCCCGCCGCACAAGATTCTATGAATCCTTAAATAGGGATACGCTTACTCCCTATACTCAGGAAAACTGGAATCAGAAGGCGTAGGGGGTCTTGCGGAGAGACATGGCCCTTACCATGGCACTTATGTATTCGCACCTTGTTGGGATAGACCTGAACATAGTGTCCCTTTTGACCACAATACAAACAGAGATCTAGGAGACTATGACATTGGCATTCTTCAGGTAACAGTTGAGTGGTCCCCAACTGCATGGTTCCCGCAGAAGTAGTACTTAGTGTAGGGAGTGTTCTTGTGAAACTGGAGCTGACAGAAATCAACTTGTCGCTCTCTCAGGCAGGTATCCACACTTACAACCAAAGTGATTAAGGGTTCAAGCTGAGTAGGAAGGACTTGACCACACAAGGCACCTTTTAGACGATCATTCAAACCCTGTCGAAGTCTAGCTGGCAAAGCAGCCTCATTCCAAGTGGTTTCTGCCTCCAAGATGCAAAACTCAATAGAATAGTCAGCGGCTGAACGGAAACCCTGCTTAATTTGTGCCAATCTTCGTTCAGCAGAATTGGACCGATCGAGGACATCAAATACCAATCTTGACGCTGCAATGAAGGTTACAGAATCTGACACAACTGTGTCATCCTTATTCCATAAGGATAAAGCCCACTCCAGGGCACGATCAGCCAGCAGGGATATAATATAGCCCACCTTTGCTCTCTCAGAAACAAAGTGGGATGGCTACAATTCAAACTGGATCTTGCATAGATTTAAAAAATCTCTGCAGGCTTCGGGATCTCACTGGAAAAGCAAGGTGGAGGTGGAATGCAGGGCTCTCTAACAGGTAATGGCTGTGGTGTTGCAGACAGGGAGGGCTGGTGCAACAATACACCTCTAGAAAGAGTCTCCAGTACTTGCTCTAGCCGATTTAGGGTTACTTCAAAAGCATCAATCCTACGGAATGGAGTAATATACTCATAGAAGTAGGCAGAAAAACATTCCGTCAGTAATCTCCTTGGCCTGATTATACTGTTAGGATAAATTGAGGTTACAGGACACCACAATGGATTTAATGCTGACCCCACCCAAGGTGCGGAGTCTAAGGGATCCCCGGTCTTCACTTTTAAACCCCTGCAAAAAGGTACTGGGCTTTGCTGCAAGGGGATCCCCAGGTTATAGTAATACAGCTATAATTAATATTAATGTCAATGGGGCCCTTTGATATCGATATCACTGATTATTACACCAGGGGCTTAGAAAAATTTTACAGACCAACCTCCTTAGGGAATAATTGATTTTTAATCTGGTGAAATATTGTATCGGTAAAAAATGTTGGAAAGGGTTTTGTAAATTGCGATAGCAGCGTAAAATGGGCAAAAATGTTTTTTAAAAAAAGGCAAATATGGCTTTCAGACTTTAGTAAATATGCTCATAAATGTATAATATTTTGCATAAATGCAGCCGTTAATAAGCATTTAGGGAGAAAATCTAACACTGTCCATGACCTAACTCTTACAATACAATAATTTGTCAGCATATGAACATTATCATGTCCAATGGCAGTCATATTGTATATGATCAGAGATCATCAGGAAGACAGGTTTCAGTACACAAGAACATAGCCATCTACGTATTTGTTGTCAAACATAAAATTTTATCAATGCCTGCACCAAACAATATAAATATTTATATAAAACAACTGTATACATTTCACTGATGTCATAATGAAGGCGTTGCATGATTTGGTCAAGAAGAGATTGAACAATAATGCAATCTTAACAAGGACCATTTGTTACCCTTGTGTAACGAGCGGTGCTTACATGAGCGCACTGCTCATTACTTCTGCCAGCTGATTTCCAGTAGGCGCTGGAGAGGCTAATTTCTCTCAGAGCTTCTGGGTTGCTAGCTAATCTGGAGATGTTGACGTCACGCATGACGTCAGCAGTGGCAAATTCAAAAGGGGCTGAGCACTGTTATACAGTGCTCTAGCGGTAATATCAAAACCCTGTAGTTCATGCTGCTGTTTCACTGTTTATGCTGCTTGTGCCTTCTCAGAGATTCCTGTTTCTTGCTTCTGCTTCTCTTTGGATTTTCAGGTATCAGCTCTTCAGCCAAGTCTCCTGGAATATCTTCAAGTCTGCTTCTGGTTTTCAAGTTCTGCTACTGTTTCGCTTTTCTGTGGACCCTGGAGTGTCAGCTCTTCAGTCCAACCTGCTGATATATCTTCAGGTCAGCATTTCAGCTCCAGTGTTTGGTCCAGCTTCTCTGCTCTTAAAGGTACAATACACTCCATTTCTCCTGGTGAGTTGTAGTTCTGCAGTTCTAGTTATGTTCTAGTATTTCAAGTATTTCTTCAAGTTGCTACCTTCACTTTGCAAGATCCAGTGAGTGGTAGTTCCTCAGTTGTGGTTATCCACTTGTTTTTCTACTGTTTCAGCCAGCTGCCACCAGGGTGGGGGTTTACCCAAGGGCCGTGACCTGGGAGGCGTCTGCTGCAAAGCCCAGTACCTCCCTGTGGGGGTTTAAAGATGAAGACCTGACCCTCCTTAGACTCTGCACCTTGGTGTTATCTCATGCCAACCCCACTGTGGTAAAGAGAATCTACTAAACTTCTGTTTTCTACTTTTCATACACATGTTCCTGTTGCATTACACCTCAGTTCCTCTAGAGGTGTAATGGTCCCTGGGTGCTCCAGTTCCTTTAGTGGCATCCAGTCCCATGGTTCCCCGTGTGCGTTTCCCTGCATTTTCAAGTTACACGTTTCTATACTTCACTGCAACTAGTTACAAGAGTCCCTTTCATGTGACACCTTAATAGACGAACCCCACTATCTGATATTTAAGGTTCTGGAAACTGTAGAAGATAAGTTATTGACTAAAGTCCAAATTGTTGCGTAAAGGTGTGAATTTGTCAGCTATAGATGATCGCAATAGCCTGCTACTGTCGTAGTCATGGCTACTTTATCGTAATATTGTCACGGTCATGACTTTACTATATGGGAATATTGTTGCTGTCACGACTTTAAATTTGTTGTGGTTGCGGATTTGCTATGGGAATTCGCTGTTTGAGAATTTGACAGTTGAATCCTCACTTTAGTCAATAATCCCCTTCTAACTTCAGACAACATTTATGGATAAAGAGGCTTATTCGTCAGTGAGAATTATCATGTCTTCAGATCACTACTTTCCAATAAATTCTCTTCTCCCTATTCACTAATCAAAGGATTCCAACAGCAAAGATGTAAACACGTCAGTAGCCATCTCTTATATAGTGTGGCATAGTCAATCGAGCTGTAAGCGCTCTTCAACCACCCCCTAATATGCCACTTTCATCTGAAGTAGAAGTAGAACTGACTAATGCGACACAATACACCTTGTAGAATTTATTACTACAACAGACTCCAGCACTTGATGAATGGGTGAATTACCTGTATATGCGCATGCAAAATGGTGTGAAGAGTTCTATAGATCGGCGACTGTCATAAGATGTTGAATTGGTAGTGAATTCGCCACACTGTAGAGTTTACTGAATACGGGAATATGTCGTAGTGGCAAATAAATGCAAAATAAGACCTTTAAGTGACCACTAGGGCTTTCATGAATAAGTCTCTAATTGTTTTAAAAATCTGTACTTGTTTTTATGAATTATTATTTTAGGGTAAGGGATATAGACAGTACTACATAACATGCATCCAACATGAACCCAGTAGATATATAAAATAACAGTATATAATGCTTTCCATCTTCAGTATATTGTATTTTATTATACCGTATAAAATATGCATATTCTAATGTCTGCTTCTAACTATTTTATGATGTCATTTTCTGTTTCATATACATGTGTATTGTAAGTGTGTCAGTAATTTCTTAGGTATGTAGTTTCAAAGTGATGAGATGGAACTCTTAATTGGATCTGATGGGTGAACTCACTCTGCAGGTTAGGATTACATCTTATTTCATTTAATATTGAACATTCCATTTCAAAGAAGGAACATATCAAAATTAAGAGAGGAAAATTGTAATGGAATCTATGCAGGCTAGGAGAAGGTACAGTATATTTCATAAGTCTTCCTCTTTTATAAGGCAATGTTATTATGCATGTGGTATGCAGCTGGACTATTTACCATGCAACTAAAATGGATGTATAGGCCTCTCTATTCCTTCAACACCAACATCTCTACAATATCCATACTGCAAGGCTAATAATCATAGTTCAGCTGTACATTGCAGAGCTGCAATGAATCCAGTGCACTGTATAGTATGCATCTAAGCCATCTAAGACAGTAACACCACAAAATGGAAATGCATTTCTACTTACTATATACAGAAGTACCTTGAGATACAAATTTAATTCGTTCTGTGACCAAGTTCGTAACTCAAGACAGCTCGTATCTCAAACCAATTATCCCCATTTAAAATAACAGAAATAGAATTAATCCGTTCCGGCCCCATCAGCTCGTATCTCAAATTTCAGCTCATATCTCAAACAGAAAATTGGTCTGAGCCGCAACTCGTATCTCAAGAAATTCATATGTTGAGCAGGTCGAATCTCGAGGTACCACTGTATTCAATCTGTGCTTCCAAAAATTCTAAATGATGTATAGAAAGCAAGTTATTTATCTATTTAGCTTTAAAAACAAGACTTTAGGGCACACTGTATTTTTGTAAAGCACCATAGAAAACAATAGAACTGGGTGAGGTGTGTTAAACAACATGGCTGCTATCAGCTAAGATAAGAACATTCAGTAATAGAAGTTATGAATTCAGTTTCAAAGATAACCTTTTTTAATAACTGCTGCAACTAACATGTCAATCCAAATAAGAATTTTGTACATATGTATAATTTTATTTATAAAGCTCCACAAATTTATGCAGCGCTGTAGAATTCAGCAATACAAATATAATACAGACATGGGAAAAGTGCATTAAATAATACAAGTAAAATATCACAAGGATACAACACTTTAAGTGCTAGGATGTGGTTGACACAAGAGGTTGGAGGTCCCTGCACCGTAGAGCTTACAATCTATGATTACAAAAAGTAATTTTAACTCTTTTTCTATTACTGACCCTTAAACAATCATCCCTGATACCCCGAGATGTTTTCTTTTAAATAAATAAAAGGAAACACATAAGAGGCTCTTATATTTGATTTAAAGAGAAGTCAACATCTATTTATTTCTAATTTAGTTGACTTTGCATCACTTTGGGCGTGCATGCATGGATAATTTGCCTATTCATCAAGCATCGGAGTCTCTTGCAGTAGCAAATTCGACAAGGCATATTGTGTCGCATTTACTAGTTTTACTTCATCAGATTAAAGTGGTGTATTAGGGGGCTGATGGCAGGACTCCTACTATCCTACTGACTGTCGCATAAAGAATTTGCGACTATTGTAGTGTAGCAACTCAAAGTGATGATGAGAATTCACTTTGACAGTCAAATTCTTACTTTGATGAATAAGCCCCTTAGTCACCATTAAGCCCCTAAGCCCATAAGGACCATTTGTATAAAGAAACCTTAAGTTAACTCCTTCTTTTTGTCATTGTAATACAGAAATTCCTTTGCAGTCCTGTAATAATGTTTATTTGAATTAGAAGTTGTTGTTTGATGCGGTATATTTATGAAATGTCAGGTATTACAGATATAAGGAATTATTAAAAATGTCCTGATATATATATACTATATATGTAATAAAACAGATTATTATGATAAATAGGCAGCCATACAGATAGACGGTAATAAACAACTTCTCAAATTGATGACTGCAATAAAGAGGTGATACCATGATATTGAACAATTTATACTCACACATATAACAAAATTTGGCAATCACTGCATAAAGGTGTGTGAAATGACACATTCTGCTGATACATGATTCAAATTTGCATTTGATTTTCAAAAATAATGTCCTTTTTATTATATGGGCATTTTATAGGCTCGGCCAAACGTCTGCCTTAAATAACCCAACTTTTTGATTCAGAATGAATTGAAAAGATGGAGGAGAAGAGACGTTAATTGGATTTCTTTTGATCAGCACTTCCTTCTCTTTAATTCTTTGGTTTTTATGGATATGAAGAGCTGTTAGGCATAAACTGATGATTCGTATTTGTAAATTGTATTTCATAGATCATAAGGAACCAACATGCCGACCTAAGCGTGATACAATCAAACTATATTTTGCTACTTCAATTCTCAGTATTTAACAAAGACTCCAATGCTTCAGGGCAGCAATAAGCTCTTTCACTCACTTGGATTTTAATGAACAAACAGCTGCAGAATAATGTGAGTCAATGAGCCATTCTTAATAAAGCACAGGGAACTCGTACAAAGATATAGAAAAGGAGGGTTCTACTCCTTATTCACAAGAGGACCACCCTAGAATTTACAGTAAACAAATGCACCATCAAACCAACAGCCACTGACCCCTCATTATGATGACATGTTCGTATCATACTGTACTGTACATGTGACAAGTAAATCTATTCCATAAACAGGTGAGTTAAGTGGACTGATTTGACATTTGCAATGCGCCTTGGATTTCTTGGTTTGAATGGAACATTAATAGGAAAACAGTAATCAGAATAGCAAGATGACTATTTATGTTTTATTTTATTTTTTTTTACAAGACTGTATCCAGAGAGACCCAGTGATGTGTCGTATAGAAAAGACTGATTTCCCCAGTGGTACAACAAGAATTAAAATGAACACTGAAAATTGCAGGTAATTGAAACTGGGTCATTATTTTAATAGCTGTAAAATTAAATAGACAGATAATCAATCTAGATAAATTATGCAATCATTTTTTACACATCACACGATGAATGTTTAACCATCAAAACAAAATAGTGCTATGTTACCTATAACAGAGATGCCCATAGGAAAAAAAAAATGAAATGTTCTGCTTTTTTTGAGATATTAAGAAGGAAGTTAAAAACTATGAATTAGCGGTTAATCTGCAATGTTGCTTTTAATGGAATGAATAGAAATTTGTGCTGCTTAGTTATAGGTTCTTAAACTTCTTAA
>WMED01009479.1:0-16286 GCA_019650415.1 Pipa parva | reverse complement strand
CTCTGTAAAGCGCTGCGTAAAATAGTAGCGCTATATAAGAGCGAATAAATAATAATAATATAAGCAAATACATACATACGCATCTAAAAAGTGTCTGTTTGAGGTAAAGGAGAACTAATCCATAATCCCTTCTTCACAGCTACATCTCTGAGGATGAACAAAGTGGTAAACTATGCAGAAATATGGGTGGCAGAAAGCAGAGGTGAGTGGTTTTAGGAAAAGATGCTGATTTTAATAGGGTTCTGCACTCTGGGTTTAGTTCTCCTTTAACTACTGTGATTTACATACACTTGGAGAAAATTCTGGAATAACATAAAAAAAAAACACTGAACCCTGTGGTTTCATCAAGAGCTATTTATTAGCATAACACTTTTTCCTCAAAGATTCAATAGCAAATGAAGTATGTACAAATCCTTACAGCATTTACACCATAAAAAAATGTTTCATATCAGCCTGCTGAAGTTAACAATGTACTGCAACGACTCCAAAGCACGGATACTGTAACAACAAGGTAGCTGACACTGTACCTATCTGCCGTTCCTGGTTATTAAGAAGAAGTGGAGGTGTATTGAGGTGGAGGAACGTGACACCAGCTGACTCTGGGAAGACAAATGCCCAGATCATCAGAAATACGGAATGAAAAAAAATAATAATGACTGTGAATCACTTTCCTGCTTATGTGATAGGGTGTAGTTTCTGGTTGCCTACTTTATGAAGGTCAATAAACAGCAGCTCTATAATGTTTCATCATTTCTATTCTAGTTAACTTTATATACAACGGAAATAGGCTCATACAGCTCATGGGAAGATTGGCTGTCCCAGATATGAATACATTTCTAACACTGATGAGGTCAAAATATAACTGTAGACAATGTCAATGTGAAGTTGTAGCCCTCGTCTCAGATACAGTTACAGCACACATTACATTCAGATTTTCTGTGACTTATGTTTAATAGTTCATGAACTGGAGGCAAGTTGCATGTTTACTGCTAGAAGATAATGGGGGGAAATAATCTGGAGGTAAAATGCAATTGCAAATTCAGTTTCTGCGCAATTCTATTAATGTCAGTGGCAGGAAAAAATAAACTGCACAAACTCTAATCAAATGTACCTGTAATAAAAATAACACTAGGAATAAAAAAATAGCAGTCACTTTGTATACATAAACGTGGTGAAGAATACCAGGGTGGAGCAAACCTACATAGATTAAGTGGTGGAAGGGTGAAGAAGACAGAGAGGGAAATGATAAAAAAAATAAAAGTTTCTTGTTTCCTCTACTACCCTGTATATATGGAAATATATAGGGAAAATGTATCAAAGTTTGTCCAGGCCTCAGCATGGGAGGTACTGCAGAGAGGTGGCCCCTTCTCTTGGGCTACTGCACGATCAGCACCAGGGCCCCTATTCCCTGTAGTACACTACAGAGGTAGACATCTGGACCCCCTGGAGCATCAGGCTCGGTTGCTGCCACAACTCCTGTAGATATGCCACTGCCAGGCCTTAAAAATACATATCAGAAGTTTGCTTTCAGAATTGTAATTGCACCAGTAAATTCTATTTGCTGATTCACTGCTATGGGTTACTAGACCTAGACAAACTCTATCAGGATAATTCATCAACAGGGGCAATCTTTCTCAAGGTCTAGTAACCCATAGCAACCACTCAGATATTAGCATTCAGTGTTATATGGAAACTAGAATTCTGACAAATTCTGATTGGTTGCTATGGATTAATAGACCTCTATAAATGATTGCCCCTGCTGCTAAATTATCTCCTATCTCCATTAATCACCAGTAGGTATACTTGCATTTAAACTAATAACTGCCATGCTTTCTTCTTTGATTCATACAGTGCAAATAAAAAAGTGCCACGCAGTGGACAAAATAACACAAAATGGTGTATTTGTTTGCTTGATTTAGCTGAACAACAATATTTGAACAAATCGTCTCTTATCCAAGAAAGTGCTCTTGTCAGATTATAGCAGGATTTATCTTCACAATCCATATCCAACCAGCATAACGCCCTAGTAATGGTGGTATGATGCAAGCAGAAAGAACAAAAGTTGGTACATCAATTTTACAGCATATTTTTGGTGCAAAAATGTTTTGTTCTGCATCCACTTTATATATGTCGGGTGCCTGATGTGCCTGGTTTACACTGTTTAATGCTAATTTAATGGACTAATCTATGTATAAAGTTATGTAATCTAGATACAGGTCAGCTCTGGATGCCATTCACAAAGCGGTATGATTCTGTCTTATTTTCACAGGCTGTTTTATACATATACCATATACATATAGTGGTTTAGTTTTCATGGACATTTCATAAAAAAAGGACAACTGTCATTTCTGCACTAAATTTGTATAGTAAAGGCACACCAACCTCAAAAATGGTATTTAATTCAGTTTGCATAGTACCAAGGGAATGCATATGCTACACAAGCTTTATCACCTCTTTCTACTTTACTATTGGTGGAGACTTGGTCGATTTTTCTTCTCTTCCCAGATATATTCTACTTCTCTATTATTCTTATCACACTCCAGATGGCGGAAGACCATGCTCCATCCATGATCCTAGCCCAGAGAATTCAAACAAGATTGAAACACGTGACTATGGCTTTGGGTGTAAATAAGGAAAATTAAGAAAGCAAATAAGAATCAATGGTTTTCTAGGCATGGTAACATTTGAAAGCATTTCACAGGTGGCAAGGAAATCCCTGAAAAAATGTCATTGTACATTTCTGGAGCCTCAGAAAGCAATATTTACTACTGCATAGTACGTCACTGTGGTCCCAGATATCATACTTATACTAGGCCAGGAGGTCAAGGGGGCTTCTAACTGCCCTTTGGTATACATGCCTTAATGCTTTATCCAGAGAAAAAGGAAAATGAAAATAAACATTTCTGTTTTATGGTGAAAATATCCCTTCACAAATTACAAACTGGATCAAAGAGGGGAGTGGTTTATGTGCCACTAGAAGGTAAAGTAAACTATCTGTAGTAGCTACAGTAAAGGCAAGAGTAAGACAAGCAAGACAACACATACAACTCCATCAGGTAGAATTCCACTAGGAAGGGTACTTAGAATAAGGTTTCTTTATACTTATATGGCTGTGAATTTCCATTAGATTTGTTCGCAAACTAACAAGTTAAAAAAATGCTAGAAGTCATAACGGTTTGCTGCTGAAGGCAAGTCAGAAAGGTTTTTACGAGTTTCATGGTTTTGTCAAAAGCTTAAGTCTAGGAAATAATGCTATAAAAATATAAATGCCGTAATTGCAACATACAGACACTTCTTTACATACTACAAATGTTTCTGCTGTACGAAAAGAAACAGTTACAACTTCAAAAGAGGTGGTTCTCAACCTGTAGTGCTTGAGCTACTGCTTAATTGCAAATCCCAGCATGCTTAGCTTAACCACCAACTGAAATGTAGTTCAGGGGCCCCTGAAATTCTTTGTTTTAGACTATGCCCTGTTAAACAAAGACTGTCCAGGTAGGGAGGAAATAGGATCTAAAGTAATACTAATTGTGAGCTATAAACTAGTATTATTACTAACGTGTCTTAAAAAAAAATAAAACCAAATGGTTGTGGAAGTGACCACTAATTTTGCCTTTTCACACTGAAAAATCTTAACTAAAAAAATTTATTAACAAAGAATATATATTTCTATGAATACAAAAATGTAAGATCTAATGACCATTATGGAAATTATATCTACCCTTCATCTTTATGTAAACAGTGCGTAGCAAAAAAAAAAAAAAGGAAATAAAGCCGTTGAATTTACTCAGTCTTAAACTTTTGGCGGTGAGTGAGCATATTACACTAGGCTTTATAGTGATTCTTCAAGTGGAAGTCAGGTCAATTTACCTGTTGACAGGCATGCAACTTGAAAACATTGCACAACAAGCAACACAGAGCAGTCTGAATAGTTTACAAGACTTCAAGTAGACTTAACAACCCTTCACAAGTGACTATTCACAGACAAAAGTTTCAGTCTCATTCATCGCATCAGAAGTGGTTCGCTTTTACACGTGGGATACTTTTTGTGATTCTCGAGCTTGCTTAATGCTATACAACCACTTAATGATTCTGGCATTTCTTTCAATTGCAGAGATGCCATACGGCACGCGATCATTGGCACTGTCATCATTTCTAAGGTCGCTGTTGCTGTCCTGAGACTGTTCGCAATCTGAGCTGATCATACTAGCGCTGCGAAAGTTTAGAGAAATTATGTCTGAATTAGCCCTTGCAAAATTCTCCATTCCAAGATTTTCAAGCTCTTCAGGATCCAGTCCACAATAATTGAAAAAACGCTCCACGTCCGCATCGACTCTAAAGTATCGGTCGCTTAAGTCCGATTTTGACCGTTGTAGTGAAGGTCTTCGACTGACCCCACAACCCGACTCCAAGTTATCATTTTCTGGTGACCTTAGAGCAGAAAGAGTTGAAAGTTTGGGTTTAGGGGGCAGCGGCGGGGCCGAGCTGCTACATGGTATTGCTTTTATCTGTTTCACACTGGTTACTTTCCGAATGTCTGAAGAACTGTGAGAAACATGTAAAAAAGTATCATTGGTCTTTTCCAAAAATCGCTTGCTGAGGTTGGAGTTGGAGTCTTGTGGGCTACCATGAGTCTGAGTAGAGTAAACCTTCAAGGACTCTGCAAATGAATGTCGATTAAGATCAGCTGAATCGGACCTCCCTGGAGGCCAGTTTCGTGAACTTTGTTTGTGCGCTGAGCCTGTACTAGAGCCTTCTGAACTATTAATAATGTTTTTAAGGATTTCTAGCTTTAGATTCTCTCGTTGTACACAACTTTCAGTCTTTGCATTGTTGTTAAACATCTTCATGGTAGGACTACTCAGTACCCTTTTAGCCCCGGGGCAAACAGGAGGCTTTGAAAGCACTGCAGGCTTAACGGGTTCTTGTTTGGCATTTATAACCTCTTGGCTTTTGACATATTTTGCCTTATCAGCTTCCAATCTCTCAACTGCGCTGAGTCTTTTGGGATTAGGCTCGGACTGCCTACGGAAATAGTCGGGTCCTTTGTTCAGTATTCGGAGAGGGACAGCAGATGTAAAAGTCACCGCTGGGGTCACAGGTTTCACCATGCTACCTGTCTGTAGTGTTTCTGTAGGCATGTTCGGAGACTGTTCCCCCGCTGCCGTTTTGGATTCCCTTCTTGTGTTTCCTATTTCCACTGTGCAGAAACATGTGCATCAAGCACAATAGAATAGCAGTTGAATCCTGAAATCTGAGAGTTACCAACAGCTTTTCATCTCACAGCTCATTAAATTGCACTTTTTTATTTATCTCTTCCAATGAAGCCTTCATACAAAAGGGGCACGAGACAGAAGTCTGTATTAATCTGCTCAGCTGAATCCTTTATTCTCACAGAAGGATGTAGGAGTCTGGTCTTTTCTTTGTGCTGTAGTACAAGCAGAGACCTGGAACACAAAACAACCAATTGCATGTCAGTATCAGCATGTGACATCACAGCTATAGCAACAGAGGAATATTGTACTGTTTAAGCTATTAGCTGACCGCTATTGGGTGATTTTAACCGCTCCAATGCCATATGGGATTAAACAGAGTTCAAAAAGCCCTTAGTAGTTGATATGTTAATATTATTTCCATGTTAAAACTGACCTAAACATTTAGAAATGTAAACAAAGCCTGAATAGCTGCACATCTTGAAATTATGGATAGTTCTACAATAAAAATTATTAAGTTTAAGTGTTATTTCTAATATGTTCCCAAGTCATTATCGTGCTGATTCAAATATTAGATCATTATATCAATAAAGATATTTTATAAAAACCAGATATTGCATAAACTGTTAATCACTGTGTTCTCTTTCCCATTAAAAAGCTAATATTTCTCTTTTAAACTATCATTTCTATTTTATGAATGTAGAGACCTTGTACAAATGTCATGCTGAATAAATGATAACAATTATAGCAAACCAAATAAATATGTCAATTATCCTTCCACATCACTCATTTTAAAAAAATATATTGCAGCTTTACAAAAACAGTGCCGCAGTGAATAACGGGACCTTCTGGTAAGGTTATAAGGAAGAATGTACTCAAAGATATTTGGCATGACTGCTTGAGTGAAAAAGTGATCAGATGTTAGCAAGGAAAATTTGACGAGTTATGGAAATGTTATATTATGGGATCCATCCTACAATACTTGGTAACTGAACATCAGATTTATTCTATCACTAAAGTAATTGTCTCCATCAAATGCCAGAGTCTGGGGCCAACACCCCCTAGGAGAGAAATCTAAAATGCTTTGCTGGGTAGCCAAATTGCTTTAAATTATTAACTTTTTTATACCAAGTGGAGTGTGAGCCTTGACTGCTGCAAAAGTTCATAATAATTTAGTTACTAGGGGGCAATGATGAGAGACTGTAGAATAAATAATATTTTAACACTTATTTAAAGGAGAACTAAAGTTATAAATAAAAAGGAAGCACCTAAATTGATACCTTAATCTAAATTGAAACATGGCAATGACAGTTTGAACTGTGCTGTCATTGCCTGGCATGGAGGCAGACTTCACAGCACTTAGGAGAGGATACAGGAGCCAGCATGAAGCTCTGCTCACCTAGTCGTATTGGCGGTGCAAAAGAATATATACATCATTCTCATTGCGCCCCCAATGAGAACGCTCCTCTCACCGGCAAAAAATAAGAAGCACAATCAGCGTGATGACAGGTCTGCTCTTTTGCATAAGTGGGTGGAGCTTCACGCTGGTTCCTGTACCTGTGCAATGGCTGTCTCAGTACAGTTCAAGCTGACTGCCATATTTCAGCTTAAACTAAGGCACTGTTTTAGGTGCCTACTTTTTGTTTATAACTTAAGTTCTCCTTTAACAACTGTACATCAATGCAGCTCCCATAATTATTAACATATCTAAACAGGTAAATAAATAAAGCTCTAGCCACTACAGCCTTTTACTTATAATAGAGTTGATTTTAGCCAAAACAGACTGAAATACACTGTAAGACCCACTGATAATGGTAGCATAGACTGCATTAGGGCCGGTTTTAGGGGGGAGCAAACTGAACAATTGCCAGGGCCCCCAATACCTGGAGGAGTCCTGCTGGAAACAGACCTATTCAAACATGTTCTGAAAGATTATTACACACCAGCAAAGAATCATGCCTTCACCTGATTCTGTCTTGTGACTAAATACCTTATATTGTATTTACAATGCATTTACAAATTGAAAATGTACAGTCACAGTTGGAGAAGCTTTTAAAATGATATTTTTTTAGCTAGACAATGGTTGCTTTGAGTTATAAACAGCAAGTCCTGAAGACAGAACTTGCAGTTTATAATGTTATAAATTTCAGGAAATACCATGCAACTTTCACTACAACTAAGTATTATAAGGTTATATAAATGGTGCGAGTTCCATAAGAAATCCTCTAGTTCTGTGTATTGTTGCTGAAATTCCAAGTGACTCTCTGTTGAAGTTTGTATTACTGTAAAATTGAACAACATTTTTTCCATTTACAAATGTTTTAATTAAATACTTTGGAGATCGACATATTTTCTAGTGTAAACAAGCCAAATATCCTCATCTCTGCCACAAGCACAAATCACAGACGGGAGTCTCACACACAGCATGAGAGTGAAAGGTCAGTTTAGTGGAGCGGAGCGCATTAGAAAGCTATGCCTCAAGGCTGGCAATAAAAAAATCATTTAGATGAACCAAAGAACTATGCACATTATTGGTCTAATTAAAGTGCACTGGGTGATTAAGGCATTCTTTTCCTGAAAGTTGCTTCTAGATGCTCCATTTAAAAGGAATGTGACCACATGCCCATAATGCTTTATGGACATACTGGACACTTTTACTGGCTAAGGGATCACAGAAAGTTAGAGGAGAAAGCAAGCATACAAAGATGGTGGACATTTAGCAGTTAGTCACAACAGAAAAAGTTTTTGGAACTTTTTTTTTAATTGAAGCGTTTTTGAATTGAAGCGTTTGCAACCAAGTAAGGCTGACTTTTGATAACAGTCTGTAACATTTGCTTGTGTAAGGGATTCCTAAATGTATTTTACCCTTTAAAGTTCAGCTTAGCTTCATGCAGTAGTTATAAAATCTCTGCCATTACTGATTAGGCTAAGACCTGGTAAAATGCGTATTGGCTCATGTCTGGTTTACAGGTCCACACCAGAATGGTCTTTCCCAACATTTTCCCTTAAGCAAAGCGATGCAAACCTGCTATTGATGCGTCTGCATTACCAATACTATGGGGGTAATTCATAAAAGTCCAAACAGTTGTTTAAAGGTTTAAATTCACATCCTATTTGCCACTTCCCAACTTTGCTTATTCAAACATTGTTATTTTCTGTGATGTGACGAACATGGGACCAATTCAATATCTTCTAATGTTTGAAAAGTTACTGAGCTCCTCCCATATTTTTGCCTGTGAATTCCACGGCTATTAGGCTATTTATCAAGAGTTGGAGTGCAAATTTACCAAGTTGTACTGCTCAGAATTCGCTATTTGACTTTGCAAAATGGCGGGCTTTACTTTTGCACGTGTGTCAGACACATTTGAGTTTTAAGTCACAGATTGAGGGGTTATTCACTAAAGTCTGAATTGTTGCGTATAAGTGCGAATTCGCCAGATAAAGACAGTCGCAATAAGCTGCTACTGTCGCAGTAGCGTCTTTATAATGAGAATATTGTCACAGTCGCCACTTTATTATGGGAAAATTGTCATGGTCTTAACTTTAAAAAAATGGTTGCGTCTTTACAATGGGGAAATTGTCACAGATTTACAATGGGAATCTGCTGTTTGCGAATTCGACAGTCGAATTCGCACCTTAGTGAATGACCCCCTGAGAGTTAGATTATTGTCTCACCAGAAACAGTTACACAAATAACAGAAAACATAATAAAAACAGCATCAGAGAAATGACAGTGTAATGTTACTTGGCTGTTAGCGCTCCCATTGTAATAAAAAGTTACTTTCAATGTAACTGTACAGAAAGCGTTTTGTAATAAAAGTGGGTTCCATAAATAAGCTAGTATAGCTGGATAGTTTCCTTATTTCCATTTTTTTAGTAAAAAGGCAGGCCAGACACCAATGATTAATTAAGGGCAAATTAAACAATGGGCTACTGACACATGAATTTCGCCCAGCTGTTGAAAGTTCATTTTCTCAGAAAATGTTATTAAGGAATATTGAATTCTACTACTCCTGCAGAAATTTCACTGCAATCTAAATGCCATTCCAACCATCATTTTCTAAATAAATATTTATTATTATACTATTATACTATTTTGCGCATCCTTTGATGACCTGACTCTTGACTGTGACAGTAATGTAGTTGGTTTTTTACTTATTTATAAATATTTTGTATTTTTCTAAGAATTTGTACTTTCAATCTAATATTTGCAACAATAGCAGTCTAAGACAAGTTTTGAGGAGTCTTATATTTTAATTGTTTTTAACTGTTTTGTTTTCTGTCCTCAAGAGATTCAGGGCCTAATTCACCATTGTGCGAAGTGAGCCGCGGAGCCTTCGGCTCACTTCGCATATGGTGTTATGCGCCCGCTGATGTCCTCCTGCACACGGACATCAGCGAGCACATTAAAGGGATTCCAGTCTCGGTGAGAACACTCGAGTCTCCTCGCCGGGACTGAAATTTATTTAATGTGCTTGCTGATGTCCGCGTGCAGGAGGACATCAGCGGGCGCATAACACCATTTGCGAAGTGAGCCGAAGGCTTCGCGGTTCACTTCGCACAATGGTGAATTAACCCCTCAGTGTTGTTTCACATTTTGTGTAATCAATAAAAATTATTTTTGAGTGCACCGTATAAGTGAGTACTTTTCTCTTCTTTTTTGTTTATGTTAAGTCAGCTTGACTCTCAGTTGGAAGCTGTCACAGGCACAAGCCAGTGGTTTTCTCAAGACTCCTTTGCTGTTGACCAGCAAGATTGTTGTAGGAAAAGAGTTTATGGAGAGTAAGACACAAACCAGGGCTGTTCATATATAGCCACAGTGCTTTTTTTGTGGTGGTACGCGCCAGTACAGCGTATCGGAAAATCTGATGACTGATCAGGTCATTCAGACAGACAGTGGCTGGCTGTGTTAGTGCTGCGTTAGGAGCAGTACCGGCAAATATTTTTTTTACAAAAAAAGCACTGTATAGCCATAGCACCTAGACTAAGCAGGAAATAGAGGAATGATTTCCAGCAGCTTCTAAATCCAATATGCTTAGTGTCCTATGCAATACCCACTAAATTACCATATTCCTTTGTGCAAATAATTACAGATTACAGAGAACTAATATCCTTTCTCTGTGTGACTCGTAGTTTTATAAAAAGTGTAGTCACAATTGTCACGTTCAACATTTAGATATTCCTTAGTTAGTATGTATCCCCCTTGCCTACATTCCTGACTAATCGGGAGGTGTCCTTTCATCTGAGCTGCCTATAGGTACTTGCCTCTTTTGCCTAGAGGAACATCTGATACTGCATGTATGTCTGCATTGCTTAACACTGAAGGGCCAAATTCAAACCTGCCTGGTGAGCAAATCTGCATTGATACACTTGGTGAATAAGTGAACGGTGACAGATGTGGTCAGATGATTATTGAGGCATGGTCAGTGGAACAGTAGCAGGATGCAGTCGTGCGGAGGGATGAAAATTCAATATGAAGTAAAGTCACTATGTCCCACAAGCTGTATCAAATTACTATTACATCCCTTTCCATGTCATCTGCCTTTACTTCATGTTGTCACTTGGTTGCAGTCTATATTATCGCTTTTGATTGAACAATTGTGCTATACCTTGATCTTGCTATATCAAACTGGTGAATTCGGAGCAATGCACCTTGGTGAATTTGCTACTTTGACAGACTGTGACGTTTGAATAGATGAATGACCTGAGCTCTGTAAATTGACTAAATTCCTAAGTATCTGAATTGAGCACAAATTCTCAATAAATTATACAATTGTATAAAATAATATAGCATCTTGTATATGAGACAAAAGGCGAAATATATTTGAATGCTATAAATATGGGCATAGTACTCAATATCAAGTGTTCTGCAGCAAATAAAGCATTATTTAAATGTCATTTGCAACTACAAAGCAATACAAAATAATTTTCAGTGTATCATTATTCATATGCTTTTCATGCCAACAAACATATCTGCCCATATGGTCTTGCTAATAACTGTCCTTATGTAAATGAAGATTATGTAAAGGAGGACTATGTAAATGAAGATTTCCCTTACAGTCTCTAAGTAAAGTTTAATATGCCAGCGTGGGCTCCAAAATATGTGCTTAATAGAATGAACACCTTCAAGCCAATGATCATTCCACCCACTGCATTATGTTTAAAACCTTCTGCTGTGGTCAGTTTTGCCAATAGAAAAATCAGATGTATGGTTATAAATAGCAATTAATATTACTAGCAATTCTGTATATTACTATATATTTCTCTGGTTATGCAGTTTACATATTCATTTGGTTTTCCTTTCTTGTTCAGCACAATATGGTATTTCTAAACTAGATTATTTCAATATGATTCTTACACATTGGGGAACTTTAGTATTACATTCCAAATTATAATAGGTATGGCACAGTATTACGTGCGGTAAAATGTATAAATAAAAAAAAATAGAAGGTATCAACAGAGGACTTTGACGAGCAGCGTACAATTTTCTCTGCATTTTGTACTGAATATGAAAACTCATTAAAACTTCTCCATGCATTTTTCACGGTCGCCGATTGAAATTAATAGATGGCAGTTTGTAGGAAATTTTCTAGTGTGTCATTGACCTTAAAAAAAAATAGGGATCCACACGCCTTACTGCATATTGCTTTATCACCAGATAAAGCACAGGCAACTCTTTTTATTAATCAAAGCAACAAGTCGCACTTGTAGAAATAGAACGATGTAGCCCCATAGCTTGAGGCAGGCTGTGGGACAATAAACTAAGCACTGGTTTCATTAGTACAATTCTACAAGAGATCAATGTAAAGACAGAAAACAGTACCTTTACATAATAACTGTATAAAAACTGCATACATTCATTCTGATGTAATTCTGCTACACTGCTTGTTCAACTCGCGGAAATTAAATAGGACTTGAAAAAAAAAAATCGCAGTCTGCAGGAAGATGAAGTGAAGATTGACACTGAGGCTAGCAGGAGGCAGTGCTGGAGAACAGCGGTGAGTATCTCACCCCTTTCCCCTTCAGAATTACCCCTAGTGTAACAGAGCCTGGAGTCCTCCTTACCCATCTACCCAAATAGATGTTTATTCTACTATTTTTAAATATCAGCACAAATCTTTCTATAAATATTGTAGTATAAAAAAAACCCTCTGATTTTCCCCGTTAAAGACTGCTACTGAAATGCCAAACTAGGCACACTAATCTCAAAATGATTCTTTACTTGTTTGTATTTGATACAAAAGACCGGACATTGCGCCTAATGCTAGAGACCGAACATTGCGCCTAATGCAGGAGACCTGACATCGTGCCTAATATAAGAGAATGAACATTGTGTCTAATACAGGAGAATGGACATAGCATCCTATACAAGAGAATGGACACAGAGCTTGCTATAGGAGACTGGACATTGCGGCCAAAACAGGAGACCGAAACATTGTGCCCAATAGAGGAGACTGGATACTGGTCACTGTGCCCAATACAAGAAACATATTTGTATGAAATTGTCTCAAAACTGAGAAAAGTTTAAAACAAGTAAATATTATATATTCCAAAATTATTTTTAACAGTGACAATAGACTTACAAACAAATGATAATTTTATAACTTTCCAATGATGTGTCTTATTCTGAAGCCACAAATTAAATCATTTAGATCAGTGATGCCCAACCTTTTTTGGCCCGGGGGCCATATAAAATTGACACGCATGTCAAGGGCCACTTCAAAGCTGCGACTTTTATAATCACATTTATGCACAACTGCAAGCCTCTGGAGGATCCTGCACCTTAAGGTTCATGGAACTCCAGAGGCACCAGCAGCTTCAAATAACTGTTTGCTGCTATGTAATGGCATTTTAGCAGCCGCTCTCTTAATCTAATGAATTTGTCTGGCAGAAACCTTCCCCATTATGCCTTTATCTGCACAAACCCGTCTGTGCTCTGAATCAGCCACAAATCTCTTCACCATACGATGATCTGATGCTTTTCGAAAGCAGAGAGATCCTTTCTCTTTCCCATATTACTTGAAACCGGTGGCCTGCTTAATAATGTGGAACATCCTTCTTAAGCAGTTTTCCTTTAATTGAGCTCACCTGGTAAACTAATTATCACAGGTGTCTGAGATTAATTATAGTGATCCAGAGAGCCCTGAGACACAATATCATCTATGAGTTTTATGGAAAAACAAAAAATTTAAACTTTATGTCACTTAAATCCAATGTGCATAATAATTTGGAACACAGTGTAAATTGCTAATGTAAACCCTGGAACTGCTATTTAGTTCCATGCTATACAATCTAGTTCAGCAACTATCACACTGCATGTAAAACACACATACCAGATGGGTAGGGCTGTAGGAAATGTAAACTTATTCTATAGATTTTGTTTTAAACACAGATTTTGTAGCTGCTTCTCTGAAAGCTGTTTTTCAGCTGATCAGGAGAAATAGTCTCCATTGTTTCCTGTGGAATAATCTACCATAGACAATAATGAGTCTAATTTAAAAAAAGCTCAGCTTAAAAACATCTAGTGCAGCGGTTCTCAACCTGTGGGTTGCGACCCCTGCGTCGGTTGCATGACTGACCCACGGGGGTCAAGAACCGCTGTGACACCCGGAAGCACCCTTCTTATAAGGGTTTCTGCGGGGTGACGTCGGCCGAAACGTCATCACGCGATGCGCGGTGATGTCAGAGCCGGGGGTCGCACCGCTATAAAGGTTGAGAACCGCTGATCTAGTGTGATGCCAGCCTAAAACTGCCCAGTAGAAACGACACTATCACTTTAGGGATTAAATCCACCCAAATAAATGTATTGCATTTGCGTGGGTTTCCTCCCACATTCCAAAAACATACATCTGTGTCTGTGTATGTGTGTGTGTGTGTGACTGAATAGGGAAACTAGATTGTAAGCTCCAGGGGCTAAAGTGAATGACAAAAATCTATAAAGCGCTACATAAAAAATGAATAAGTACAAAATAAATAAATAAATGAATAAATACTGAGGGGGTTATTTACTAAGGTGCGAATTCGACTTTCGAATTCACAAACAGCGGATTCCCATAGCAAATCTGCTACAATTTCCCCATTGTAAAAATTTTTAATGTTAAGATTGCGACAATTTTCTCATAATAAAGTCACAACTGCGACAATATTCTCATTATAAAGGTGCAACTGCGACAGTAGCAGCCTATTGCGACTGTCTTTAGCTGGCAAATTCGTACCTATACACAACAATTCGGACTTTAGTGAATAACCCCTTGAATGTGTAGTATTCAATTAAAAACAAAATCATGGTTTCTAGAGAGTAACTTCTGTCTAGAAATGCTTTCAGATGTAAATATGCATTATCTACAATTCCATTTAAAACAGGGGTGCTGGGTGGGTGTTTATGTTTTAGGTTACAGATGTTTGCAATGAGCAGACCAATTGTAAATTTTTTTAAATAAAGCACTTCTACAAGTACTGGGAAGGAATAGCTGGTATGTTAATCCACATGAGAACATTTCACTTTGTGTTACTTTGCTTCTAATTTCAGTTGCAGGAGTGATTGTGCCTGCTGTCATGTTATAGGTTTGGCAGAAGGAAAGGAATTGCTACATCTGAATAACTTGAAGGAGGCCATGGACATCTGGAATCAACAAAAAGAATGATAGCGATAGCCAGCAGAAATGGAATGTTAGGTTATGCATTGTTCTGTCCAAGAACACTAGCATTCGATAACAGCTGAAACAAGAACACAACTTTGTAATATTAATACAGAAATAAAGATTTGTGGAAATCAAATATTAATTTGAAAGTGCACCTGTCACCTCAAAAGGTGCTGAAAGGTCTGCATATGACTGGTTAGATGGGGGACCGCTGTTTGCAGAGTTGGCAGGATCCCCCACACCTCCCTGTTTCAAGCCCTGCTAATCTATAAAATACTATACAGCTCTGTTTATATGTGTTTACAATGCCATCATATAATAAAACACATTTAGCAGACATACAGCTTGCACCAATGATTACAATGCTTCTAGGCATCATCATAGCTGATATACACCCCTACTTTAATGCATTGGTAGCCCCTAAATTATTGCCAGCCACCTAACTTGTACTTTCTGTTAATAATCCTGAGAAAATGCTTTTTAGCCTTCATTACATGAGTCCCGAAATAATGAATACTCTATTATCATAAATGGGCTCTGCATTGTACAGTAAGGACCAACAATATTGCTACAAAAAACAATTTACTTAAAAACATGACTTATACAAATTATATAATGCTGTTTGGCAGGGTTCAAAAACCAAATCTTTGCAACTAGATAAGGTTCCTTTTTGAACATCACCTAACATTCCATTGTGCCCGACAGTCTGAGAACCATGAAATGAGATTGCCACTAGTGTTTTTAATAGCCTTTATCTTCCTAGAGAAGCTTGCATTATATAACTTTAATAATATCAGTGTGGGTTAGTATAGTAGCATCAGTCAGATCAGAATTGAAAATGTAATCAAACAACAAAACAAAATGTACCAGTACCAGCACTTTAGGGTACTGTTAAATGATGAGATCCACCCACCGTATGTTTCTTTCTAAGCAAGTAGTAAAAAATTATTCTGTTAGAAACAATAAGAATAGGACACATCAGCAGGATCATCACTTAAAGACATGTGCTGCGACATTTTCTTATAATGTACAATGTTTTATTTAGTTATGGTCAGATGTGGGTAGTAACTAGTTACTTTTACTCAGTTACATTTACTCAAGTAGTTTTTTGGAAAAATTTTACTCCTGAGAGTAGTTTAAATGTGAACGACTTTTACTTTTACTTGAGTAAATCTGTGGCAAGAGTAACGCTACTTTTACTCAGTTACATTCTGTGTTACTCCATTATAATGTGAGTACTTTCACAGTCACAACTTTACACTAACACAGCTACATAAAAAAACAAAGTATCCAAAAACAGACACTAACTGCAACACTGTATAAAAAAACAATCACTACTGACTACAAAAATTCCTAGACAGCCTTTAAATATATTAGAAATCATTAACTGGCAAGTAAGCGGTTAATGATTCAAAAACCCAATTATTTCCAT
>WMED01009478.1:0-16286 GCA_019650415.1 Pipa parva | reverse complement strand
GGGCAGGCGGCGCCCCTAGCATTTGCCTACTCTGCCTAATGGCAGAGCCGGCACTGGATGGCACACACAGTTACTGGCAACATTTTGTTGTATCCCATTAGAAAATAACCCCCTAAATATTTTCAAAGTCTGAATTTGACTGTTGAATTTTCAAACAGCGGATTCCCATAGCAAAGCCGCGACTGCCACTGTAAAGTCGCAACTGCGACTATTTTAAAGTTGTGACTGCGACAATATTTCCATAGTAAAGTCGCAACTGCAACAATATTCTCATTATAAACCTGCGACTGTCTTTAGCTGGCGAGTTCACAACTTTACGAGACAATTCAGACTTTAGAGAATAATGTCAAATTAAATAGTGAAAAGAAAACCACTTCAGATGAAAATAACACTTCATCATTTAACTACAATATCATTTGAATAAAGACATCTTCCAGAAAAGACAGACCCCCGTGTGTGTTAATCAGAAATTAAACAGTCATAGAAGAAATACACAGGTGGCGCCATTTTAAGAGATGATTACATTCAGTGAAATGTTGAGAACCATCTGAACATCTAGCAAAGCATTGGTTTATATGTATAACCCTAGTGTGTACATGATTTTTGTAAATCTGGTAAAACAGTTGTTGTCTTCTCAAAAATTCACAGGCTTTACAACATACATGTACTCTACATATAAAGTGATATTATGCACAACTGAGTAAATCCCATCCTCCCCATGACATGGTTTACCTGCTCTTCTTTTTCCTTAGAAATATTTTCTTCAATCTGAGAAAAAGATCTGGTATTCTTGGATTTTAGTGAGCCATTTTGTTCTTCATCTATTGATCCATATGCATTCAGTAGATCATGCTTCAACAACAGTTGCTTTTCATGTTTATCATCTCCAAGAGGGACTTCAGGAATACTGCACAAATGCACCACAAGTAAAATTAAGAAGACAGATGAGGCGAAGAAAAACATGACCTGAAATTCAGATCCCATCAATTGTCCAAGAAAAGTTGATCCCCAGTCCATTGCACCGGTAAGATATCCAAGAGCTCCTCCGAGACCTACAGGAACAAAGTTTAAGTGAAGCATTTGTTATAACTTTCTGAAATGTTCTATAAAAAAAAAAATTGACAAAGTGTAGTAAGTAACACAAACAATTACATGTAATATTGGCAATTTTACTACATATTCAACTGTTGTAAGTTTCCTAATTGGTCACAAATTCTCCACAATAACAGAGTTTGATGAATAAGTTAAGCTAAAGAAGCAGCAAATGAATGGAAAAATCGCCATTGTGCGTCATTGTCCTAAACGTTGGGAAAAACAGTATTACTGGGATTCACCCAACAAATACATGATTAACACAGAAAAGGTAATGAAATCAAAAAGACCGATTTCTGCCTTTTTGAGTTCATCCCCTGTAGATCTCGGCTGTTTGACTGGTAAATATCGATGGATATTTTTCGATCGTTTTTACCCATCAAAACTTTTTCAATCAAGTTCTTCAATTGGATTTTTCAATGGGAAGGTATCCAAACTACTAATGTAAAGTATGGCTACCTTTTCCATCAAAAAATCCAATTGAAAAAATTTGACTACCTTTGAAAAATTCCATTAAAAAAATTTTGATCGAAAGAATTTTTTTCAAAAAAATATCCATCAATTTTTAACAGACCAACAGCCTTTTCGAGTTTAATAAATTTGACCCGAGCTCAGAATCTCTGCTTTTGAAAAATGGAGTATTCTGTGGAAAATTTAAACAGAAAAGAAAATGTCATTCATTTCTGCACATAAATTGTTTTATGTTGAAATTAAAATAAAACACAAATTGGATTTTGAATTTATAGGATAATAATCACAAGCAATGTATAATAATTCAATGGGGAAATGCACGTTCCAAAGAAAAATCAGAATAAATCCTAATGGAGAGTAATGACAGATTATTTATAAGCTTCTTATTTAATCCTCTAATGAATTTGATGAGATTAGCCCAGTAACAAAATGAAATAAAATCTCAATGCATAGAAAATATAAAAGTTTATGACACAAGAAAGAAATGTTTAAAACACAAAAGGAAACCAACAGGAAGTTCATTGTTCACTGAGAGTTTAGACAGTCAATTGCAGAATTACATTTCATAAAGAGAAAACAACACTGGGTATTGTAGAGGTGCCTTCCCCTTAAAGGAGAACTCGTGCTCAGTTTTAATCATGACAATATAAATATCGATCAAAAATGGACTACATTAAAAACAGTGCAAAGTTTGGACGTTTTAACGCATCAGTATTTATCAGTCCCTTTCAATATTGATAAATTATATTCACCCCTATCTAAAATGAGGCGAATTGAAAAGAGCAGCAAAAAAAAAAAAAAATGGTGGTAACGCGGCGAATATTTAATTACCATTAAAAATATCTCCCTATGAAACAGTATTAGCCAAAGTTCCATAGAAAATAATATGACTAGATACATATTGCTCACTTAAAGAGCATGCAAACCCAGTCTATAAAGAAAGCCCCATTTACCTATCGTCAAGCAATAAATCGAGCTCAATATCCCCCTGTAACTGTATTGTCTCTGTGAACAAGTTCTGTGTATGGGAAGTGTAGGGTTAAAGCCACGCCCCCTCCTCTCCCTGGCTTCTCTCTCCACAGTAGAAAGCACAGGCAGTGGGACAGCTCTTATCTGTGCATGCTCAGTGTTCTAAACCATTTTTTTTTCATAAGGAGTAGGGGAGGGGCTTTCCCCACAAGAACACCTCTCGGTATAGTGAGTGATGTCATTCAGGGGCAGGGCTTATCTGCACTGTACAGGAAGAGTCTGTACACAGAATGGGAGTGGGAGCAGGACTGTTTAAACAAGATCCAAATACTACTGACCCCAAAATCATTTTTACATTTTAATTTTTAAGTTGGCTTTCTATATGTATACATGTCAAATATAAATAAATGTTTTATCCAAACTTTTCATACCCTTTAACAGATACAAGGGGGCTGCAACAAGCAAAGAAAAATACAAAGCAATACAAATAAGGAATTGACCTTCAAAAATAACATTTAATAACAAGTTTTCTTTTTCTATTGATAGTGGTCCTTTAAAAGAAATATCTCGACAGTTTATCTCCGATGACAAGAATTTGATTATATGAAAATTATATTAAGCTAAATGTATTTTGGCAGAGTATGTTTAATATCATGTTTAAATTTAACACTCTACAGGCAGCTAAAAAATGTGTCTGATGTATATATTATATATTTATATAGCAATAGCCAACATATCCATAAACATTTATAACTAAATAAAATAAATACATTTGCAGAACAGACTAAAGTGTAAGTGCTCACAACAGCATGCATAAGATTCTAGTGCAAATTAGCATTTAAAGTAGAGGTAAATTCACAGGCTGGCTGGCATACTAATTAATAAATCAAAATAGTTTACCTATAGCCTGCGGAGCCATCTGTATCAGTGTGAAATGAAAGACTCAGGAAGCTCAAGGTAAGAGTATAGGGGGTCTTAGGACCACCTCTCCAGTCCTCTAATGTAGTAATTCAAGCTGCACTGATAGTTTCAGTGATTTACACATGTGCCCAATGGAGTCTGTGCCACAGGCAAAGAAACACTTGGCACTTTCAGCATGGTAGGGAGCAGTTCTAATTCCCTGCTGTGGTGGTTGCTGTGTTCTTCATATTAATATTGCTCAACCAGTTGTAAGTTAAGCCTCTTGCCTTGCTGAAGGGGTTAATTTAGTGAGTCGCAGGCTGGTTGTGATTTTTGTTCCCTTCTATATACTAAAGCAGTGTTTTTCAACCTTTTTTCTTCAGGGGAACCCTTTGATGTAATAAAATTTCTGGCGGAACCCCTAGAAATCGCATAATGCGAGTGACGTCACTGACGTCTACATACCCGACAGGTCACAGAGGGAGGATCCAAGGCTGCGATCTCTCTCTGATGCGTCGGGTAATTACGCTGATTGCTAATAATGTGGTCTCGGTCCCTGCTAACAGTGATCACTATCAGATCACTGTTAGCAGAGACTGAGGCCGCAAAATCTGCTACTTGGGGAAATTGTAGCAGATTTTCTATGGGAATCCACTGTTTGTGAATTCGACAGTCAAATTCGCACCTTAGTGAATAACCCCCAACTGTGTCTTGCCTGGTTTTATAGGGTACGCTTCTAAAAAAATGACATTGCTTTTATGGAGAATTGCAGTGGTCAAAATCTATTTTGAAGCCTTAAGTAACAAAGAACATTTGCATGTAACTTCTAGTAAAGGCCAATATTCAGAGAATTTATAAATATAAGCAGTTGAAGGGTAGTGGCTACCTACTGTGAATCGTTATTGTCATACAAGATGAAGAAACAGCATCGCTTTTATCAGAGGGAAATGGTAATACATTAATATTTGCTTTGGGAACGAATAATGAAATTCAGACCAACATATTATTATAATGAATAACTACAGGTCCCTTAGAACTGTTTGACTTCCTTTTTAACACTGCACTTACAAATGAATGCTTCCGTCTAGGCTCTCTCTGCTATTTCCACTACACAAAGAAACTGCAGATTATGAATTTGCTTAAGGTTTTCTATATATATAAAAAAAAAAAATCAATCAATCAAATCCGAGTCTTGACAGCAAGAGAGTAAAATGAGAAAAGAATCAAATGGGAGTTTGGGCTAATGGAAAATAAAATATTAAACATAAAACACATCAAAGCAATGCATTCTGGAGTGCGAGCAGCGCTCTAAACATTCTTTGAATCATGTGGTTATTTCTGTTACAAGTATATTGTTGGTCTGCTAAAGTCACGAGTGGAATTGCTATGGAGTCGAGGCACTTGTGACTTAAGCACATGATTGGGGGAGCATTCCAGACAAGATGGAATAATTAGGAATACAAGGGTTAATGCAGTAGGAATTGTAAGGGATGAGTGTAGCACTTACCAGTGAACAGAGCATGATAATGAAGTCCCCTCTCCTTATCCTGGTGTGAGCATACATCAAACAAATATGCTTTTATTGGCCCGTCAATAAAGTCAGCAGCAAAATCAAAGGCTACGACTCCGAGCATAGTAATGACTATCGCCCATGTTTTTTTCTCTGCGCTGGTTCCTAGAATGGCTGGTTGAAATAAAAGAAAAAAAAAAAATTGAATAAAGATGTGGCTATAAAAGTGATTATATTGAAATTGACTAAATTATTTTAAAGGGTAACTAATTAAAATACTTTTTTTTTTTTTTTTGCAATGTTTATGCTGTTATCGTCTGGTTCCTTATTAATCTGTTACATCTTCCTAACTGATAAAATCTTTATCATAGAGAATGTCAGTAAACTTCAAAGAATGATACCTTTTATTTAAAAAAAAAAAAAAAAAATGTAGCACTCGCATCAATGAATAGGGAGCTATAGGTGTAATATTTGCGGTGGGGATTCCACAGAGCTGCTAACTTGTTTAGCTAATTCACTCATCAAAAAAATTGCATGCAACTAGATTATGATGCAACCACATGCAATTTTCTGGACAAGAAAATATTTTTTATTGCATACATTATATATTATATATTTATTATTATACATTATTAAATACATACAGACTATATACATTATATGTGTTGTACAGGCAGGTGCACAATTGACATAAAAACAAACTGAGAAATAAATGTCCATGTGCAAATCAGTGCTACTGACACACTGGCATTGATATGACAAACTGTATAGTCAGAGGGGGTAATTCAGCAATGTGAGAAGTGAGCCCCGGATCCTTCGCATCACTTCGCACATGCTGTTATGTGCTCGCTGATGTCCTGCACACAGACATCAACGAACGCTTTAAAGGGATTCCATTCTTGGCCAGGCGACTTGAGTGGTCTCGCCGAGACTGGAATCCAGTCATTGCTGAATTACCCCCAGAATCTCTTCCCAAGATTTCTACCCACCAGTCTTTAATATACGTTACTAGAAGTCACTGGTGTTTTGCTCTTGAGCAGGATGGCCTTCATCCGCCCTGTATCTGATGGAGAATGTGGGCAGTGTGCGGTGATGTCACTTTAGGAATTTTAATGACGTCACCAGTGAACAGCCAATCAGAAGAGAGTGGAGGGAATTTGTGAGGCATGACACAGGCTCATGAACCAAATACTATTAGTATACTGGACATTGGCTACTGGGAAGCTACTAAGCATGTTTTAATTAGTTTTTATGAGGTAGTTCATACTGGTAATAACTGCTATGAGTGGCAAATGCTTGTGACTTTTATGCAATGCAGATGGCTTCTGCAGCTTTTAATACATCATATTAATGTAAAGTCTCATTACAGAGAGTGAATAGGCTTTTTTTCCCCTCACCTAGCTGTACTCATTACTCTGAAAAATAATCATTATTTCACACAATAATACACAGGACAATTGTTGCTAACAAATCTCACTTAGAAATCTTTTACAGAAGCAGCTCAGCTTTTTTTCTTCAAGGCTAAAGAAAAAAAAAACGTGCAAAGCAGATTACCTTCAAACATTTCTCAAAATATCTGAAGAATTGCTTCTCCTTTTAACCTTTTATATACCAAAGTCTGGGCTTGCTTCCCAAGTAGAACTCGCCATAGAAAAAGCTTAACTTGTACATAAAGTCTTCTCAAAAACCCAGAGACAATAATCAGTCCTTCCAATTGTCCCAGATTCCATGGGGCAGTCAAGTTTTTCAGGTCTTGTCCCATGGCCCTGGGTCCGTGTCCCCAAGTTCTAGTCTCCCTTCCCTGTAACTGATGGCTGGCCACTTTGATAAACGTCACTGGCACACAGCCAATCAGGGGTTAGTGGATAGTGCACCAGTGATGTCACAGCCAATCAGAAATTAGAAGTGGGACACTGGTAATGGCACCATCTATCTCTTCCCCTTAGCAACATTGGGAGGTATAAATAATGTCAAAAGGGGACTAACAACTCATCATAGTCATTTCTTGGCACACAGACCCTTCTAAATGTGGGCTCATAAGTATACTGTGAATTTGGGAGTAACAGTTCAAGTGTTCTCATATCTGCCATTAACTGGTTCACAAGGGGACTGCGTCCAAAGTTTACATAGATGAGTTCCTGGCACCAATGTGCATCTCTCGCTGATGTTTTTTCTGCAATCATGACCTCCTAATAGCAACCATGACCTCCTCATAGCAACCATCCTAATTCTAGGACCAATAACATAAAATGCAGGCTATACAATCACTTAGGTTAAGAATTCAAGGTTAAGTGCTTTGACCAACTCTCTAACAGTAAAAACAAGTCCTACATTACTGCCCAATGTGTTGCTCAATTCCTCCGCAGGACACTCTGAGGAATTCACATCTTCAGGGACATCCTGCACATCTATTATGGAATGCTTCAATGTGCCACATCTCCTTAATGACAACACTGACTACCTAAGTTCATACCATGAGGTTAGTGGTGGTCAATGCAATCAAGAAATTCATTACCAAAAGACCAGCATCCTTCCAGAGTTCAAACTATTTCTCCCTTGAAAGTAAATACTTCTTAATGTTCTACACTGATTCACTATCATCAAAGCTATCTTTCTCTCTCCGTGTGACTGCTATCCAGAATTAGAAAAAAAATTATTAAGGGCTAATGGGAAGTATGGCATCCTCTTCTACACAGCACCAATGTGGCTGATGGGACATTCTTTGCAAATTATGATCATGGGGCTTTTCAGTATCACATTATTATGAAAGTATCACTATCTTGGTAGAAGTCAACAGAAGTAAACCCAGAAACACCCCTTGTGACTGTTGGAAGTTCTTTTCAGGTTTTTGGGGTGCATAGGACTAGTAATATAATTTGGTCTAATTCCTTGTACCAAGCCCTTCTACCCATTTCTCCAGCCATTTTACCAATGCATTTCTGTGTTCTAAGTATTGCTTATATGGAATTGCACTGCAAAAAGAACTTACACCGCTGTTCAGGCACCAACAATTTGGGTGCCAAAATTGAATGTTATCTTAAACAGGGTATCCAGCTGTCTACAGCTTCCCAAATGTTCTTCCCCTGAGATGTTTACCCCTTACTCACTCCTTGGTGAGCAGAGCTAGTCAATGGCTATCCAGTGACATATCTCCTGTGCCAGGTAAATATGTAACATCACATTTTTACTGGCCACTGCCATATCTCCCCTTTCTTTTTCATGCTTAAAGGGCTTCAGTTGTAGTATTCGGTAATTAGAAAGAACCCTTAAAGAGGAACTACAGTCAGATTACATCTTTACATATGCAGTACTATACCTTAGTGAGAAACATTTCACCCCAGTAATTGTTTCATGTGATGCAGAATGATTATCAGTGATGTCTACTCAAACTCCTGCACCAGGAAATGTGTGTGTGTGTGTGTGTGTGTGTGATGTGCATTGGCCAATTTTCCATGAAAAGGTTACCTCCCCTGGACATTTTTGCCCTACTTACTACATGTGCACAAGTCAGCTTTCCCTCTGTAATCTCCTGCATTCCAAGCTTAATTTATGCAGCCAAAAGGTCAGCACACTGCTTAACCAATAGCAGTCAGGCAGCTTTTTCTTCTCATGCAGAACAGAAAGGAGAGGGAGAGGAAAATGTCAGCTCTCAGGAAAACTAATTAAGGGAAACAAACGGCAAGTATTATTTCTTCCCTAAATATTTTTTCAACTATTTGTGTCAGCAATTGGCTTAGTATAAAGGAGTTTTTTATGCATGTGTGCAGTTATATCAGCACTATAGTGCTCCTTTAAGTCAAATATATGAGATCAGTGAACAGATATACAGTGGTACCTTGAGATACGAATTTAATTCTTTCCGTGACCAAGCTTGTAACTCAAGACAGCTTGTATCTCAAACCAATTATTCCCTTTTAAAATAATACATACGGAATTAATCCTTTCCGGCCCCAATGGCTCGTATCTCAAATTTCAGCTTGTATCTCAAACAGGAAAATGGTCCGAGTCGCAGCTCGTATCTCAAGAAATTCGTATGCCAAGCAGCTCGTATCCCGAGGTACCATTGTACTTTATATTTTGCTTGCTTGGCTATACAGAGTTCACATATAGTATTCCTCATGAGCATTGCATGATTTATGCCCATTAAACTGTTAATAGGAGTATTCTTTGTCTGACACATGGACATGTTGTCTGCAAGGTATATTTTCTAACAATTGTACTGAATTCATATACAGTTGTTGAAGGATCAGTAACCTCACATATTAAAAAATAAATTAGATTTTAATTTATACTGACAAAGAGGAGATATATTGTCTTATTCTGTAACAATGATCTTAGTAGAGCCAGTATCAAAATGAATAAAATGCATATAATCAACCTCCCCCAATAAAGGAGCACTTAACATTAACAAAATTAAAAAATACCTGATGCCAACTATTTAAATTATCCATAAACTATGTGTACTATTATCAGTGATCTCTAGAACCCATGGGTGATGATGCCAAATTCTAGAACATAAAGAGATAATTAGGGCACAGTTCATTATTACCAAATTGAGAAATAAAAAAGGGCTAGCACTCGGTAGTAAAATAGAAGTGAATATCATATCATGGCTATATAATGATATCAGTAATATTGTGGCAGCATCTGAATCTGCCCAGACACATGATACACCAGTCATGTTGATGGGGCCCCAGATCTATTGTACATATTCATGAAGCTATACCTATTTTATTCCTGAAATGAATTTGCTGGGGGCTCACAGAGCCATAGTATACAGTTAAGGGCAACATTTATTAAACTCGGAAAGACCGCTCTCAGTTTTTCCAAGTTTACCGAGAGAAATCTCGCATTGTTCTCGTGAGATTTTTTTTATATATATATATTTTTCGACATAAGGTTTTTGATGGAAAGGTAGCCATGCTATGAATATAATGTATGGCTACCTTTCCATTGGAAAAAAAAATTTGAAAAATCAAGATTGAAAAACTCAATATAGAAAAATCTCATGAGATTTCACTCAGTAAACTTGGGAAGACCGAGACTAGTGGTATAGCTTTGTAACACAATTAGGGGAATTCAGGATAGTCCGAAGTGAGGTGCGGAGTGTTCGCCTCACTTTGGACTGACTGATCTGCGTTCGCTGATGTCCGCGTGCAGGACATCAGCGAGCACATATCAGTCAGTCCGAAGTGATGCGAACACTCCACACCTCACTTCGGACTATCCTGAATTCCCCCCTTATTGTTACAGTGGGGGAGGGGGGCTTTATACATGGGGTAAATTGTGTTGATCGGGGGAAATCACTGGCTGGGGTTCCCTGGAAAAGCAATATTTGCTTAGAGCCTCTAGGTGAAAGCTGACATGTTCTCAGGTTTATTTACTGCCAGTATAAGCTATAGCCATCACTCCAAACTTGTTTTTACCTTAAGGGCAAAATTTATTAAACTTGGAAAGACCACTCTCAGTCCGAGGCCCTAATTCACCATTGTGCTAAGCGTTCGGCTCACTTCGCACATGGTGTTATGCGCCCGCTGATGTCCTGCACGCAAACATCAGCATGCGCATTAAAGGGATTTCAGTCTCGGCGAGAGCACTCGAGTCTCCTCGCCGGGAGGGGAATCCCTTTAATGCGCATGCTGATGTCCGCGTGCAAGACATCAGCGGGCACATAATACCATGTGCGAAGTGAGCCGAACGCTTCGCGGCTCACTTCGCACAATAGTGAATTAGGGCCTGAGTTTATCGCGCAAGATCTCGCAAGATTTTTTTATGATTTTTTGATCTTGAATTTTTTGAATTTTTCAATGGAAAGGTAGCCATACTTTACATTAGTAGTATGTCTACCTTTTTATTGAAAAATCGAGATTGAAAAACTCGAGATAAAAAAAAAAAATCACCATTGTTCTGATTACTATTGTTATCATAAAAGAAACAATTTGTTAATTTGACACAAAATAAAATATATATATATATCTCGCATCCATATTTGCACTGCTGATATTTTCCTTGGTGCACAGATTGTTTGTATATTCACTGTCACCAGTCAGTATCTAGGTTAGCTACAGGGATTAGTGCCACCGTGGGTGGAACGGATAATGAACACTGCTGCATGAAGCGGTATCTTACTGTGTGTTTTGGGTCTACAGGAAAGAACAAAATTAAAAACAGAATAAAAAAGTCCATTTCTACAAACGTATATGAACCTACACACATAGAAAATAAATCCTTTTCTATCCATGAGACATAACTGTTTTTTCCCATTTATGTATAATATTTTGAACATAATGTAACATTGTGTCACTCAGCCTTTTTTAAAACTTTGTTTTATATATAATCTATAATAATGTCTAATGTGGCCAATGCGGAGAGCAGGGCAATTGTTAATCAGAAGGCTAGCAATCTTTTCTGTTAACTGATAAACCTTTATTCATTCCCATTATTAATAATCAAACTCCACTGATTTCTGTATGGTGGCACCATATGTACCCAGACGGTTTAGCAATCAGGCTTACACCATGCACATTATTATAATCTTGACTTTGTTAGCATTGTAGGTTTTATTTAGCTTGGTACACAGAATTCTTCCTACTGTGTAGACTTACAATTTCACTTTGGTTTATGAGACATCAAAAGAGTAAGAACATTTTAAAGGGTACAGGAATCAAAACCAGGACCTTATAAACACAAATTCTTGCTAATTACAGGTCTGCAACAGGCATCCAACTAATGATGGGGTGCAAAATGTATTCTCGAATTATATTTTCTGGATCTCTGACTTGGCTCAATTATGAAGTTCTTAGCTATAGTTATGCAACATTGTTTTAGGTACCAGACCTCAAGTCTATGTGCATCTCAGGCCAACTATTCTCCAGGGTATGAGTTATCATATACAAAGAGAGAAGTAGCGGCAAATCTCTAGCAAGAGAGATGATGATACACGATCTGCTGTAGAGTCTGCTTGGGGGGGAGGGGGATGACCACCTACCATGCTCTGAGATCTAACCATTTACCTCTTTTGGACAGAGCTGCTGCTTTTCTGGCCTAAACCTGGTGTAAATCTATTGCATCCTAATATAAGGTCTACTCTACCGGTATCCACCTCTTAATCTTGAGATTTTTTCAGGGACTATATATTTAAACTCTATAGGATCCACTCAGGAAGGTTTCCACAATAGGCCCATACCTGAATACTTTTTTTTTAAACAATATTTTTATTGCTTTTTCATTTTAACAATATTCAACTTATCAACTTTACATTAATAACACTGTTTTCCTTTTGCCATGCACTTCAACATAGGTTGGTCTTTTGTATTACCTTTACATATTGTCATTCATAAGTAGTACATCTTAACATGTCTCCTTCACATGGTCGTTCTTATTGCTATCCCTCCCCTTTCGCATATTGAATTAACCACTCCCATCCCATCCCCCTCTGTCCCACCAGAAGCTCCAGGTCCTTTTGAATTTTTCTTGTTGACCTCTGTGGAAGTATACCAGATTTATTAATGGTAGTGCATTGTTTATTAGGGTACACCAACTTTGTATAGTTGGGGGTGTGGGACCCATCCAATGCAACAGGATTTTTTTCTTTGCATAAAGAAACATGGCGCAATACCTATTTCTAATTGTGTTTTTGGGGAACATATCTTCCACTACACTCAGTAAGCACATTGTGGGTTGAGAAATGTTTGTATTTCTTCCCAGAGTTTATTAACTGGTGGACATGTCCACATCATATGGTAGTAATCTGCATGAGCTGTATTGCACCTTGGGCATCTGTCTGATGGGAGTCTGCCCATTTGCAGTAGTCCAAGTGGGGTTATGTGCAGTTGGTGGAATATTTTATGTTGGATCAATTTGTCTCTGCCTGAGATTAGCCCTTTATATATGTTGGTAGTTGCTTCGTCCCATTCCTCATTGGTGAGATCTGGGAGAAAAGTTAACCATTTCTGGTATGCTGCATCAAAGGGTTTTCCTCCCATATCTGCCAGGCTGCTGTATAGTTTTGATATAATTTTGGCACTGTCGTTATCACAAATTATGTGCTCTATATTGGGCTGGTATGTTTTAGGGGTTAGGGAACCAAATTGATCCAAAAAACAGTGCTTAATTTGGAAATATTGGAACACCTGGAGCCTCTGCTGGGGAAATTTTTCTTGCAGTTGGTTAAGCTGTACAAAACTGTTATTATGCATTATATCATTTAACTACTTTATACCTCTCAAGGGCCATATTACATAGTCCTGGTATTTGTAAAAGGCTTTGAGATTTGGATTACACCATAGAGGTACTTAAGGAGAGTTCCATGCGTTTCCTGACTGATCATATGATAAAGCCTGTTTCCATGCACAAACTGGGGTCAACAATGTTTGTGGGGTATTGTTAAGTTGGGGTGGTGTTCTGAAGTTAATATTCCTCAGAGCTTCCCACGAGCCCGTCACTTGTGCCAGTAGGCATGTTGCTGGATTATCTGGATCTGGGTTAAGGTACCAGTGGAGGTAATATAGTTGTGATGCCAAGTAGTATTTTTGTATGTGGGGTAGTGTAAGTCCCCCATCTTGATACGTTGCTGTGAGTTTAACCCAGCTGATTCTGGCCTGTTTGTACCCTCTTATAAAGGGTAGTATAATTTTATTAAGGTGAGCGAAGTACTGTTTGGTCAAGTATATTGGACAGTTGTGAAATATGTATAGGTATTTTGGGAGATGTATCATTTTTAGTAGGGTAATTCGGCCCCCACATTGTCAATGGGAGTTTAGATCACACTTTGATGTTATTATTCAGTTTGGTTGTTATTGGTTCAAGGTTAAGGTGAATGAACTGGGACATGTCTTTATTTATCATGATTACCAGATACTTAAAGGTGGTAACCCATTTGAGCGGAGTCCCAGATATTATGTTTTGGTTAGAAATGTCGTCTAGTGGAAATATTGTTGATTTGTCCCAGTTCATGCATATCCCAGAATACCTGCCAAACACATCCACAATTTCAAGCAGTGTAGAAAGCGAGTTGTTTACATCAGCAAGATACACCAACATGTCATCTGCATACAGTGATACCTTTTCAACAGTTCCCCCCAGCTTAAATCCCTGTATAAATGGGTTTGTGCGAATTGAAAGGGAAAGGGGCTCTATGGCTAGGGCAAAGAGAAATGGCGATAGTGGACAGCCTTGTTTTGTGCCCCGGTGTATTGTAAATGTTGGGGATAGGTATCGGTTTACCTGTACTTTAGCATTGGGTGTTTTGTAAAGTAGCTGGATCCATTTTATGAAGTTGGGTCCTAGACCGTACTTCTCCAGCAGTTGCCACAGATACCCCCACTCTACCGAATCAAATGCCTTTTCGGCATCTAGGGATACTATTACCCTGGAGTTGCTATTATCATGTTTAACTTGCATATTGGTAAATACTCTGCGAATATTTATGTTCGTGGTTCTAGATGGCATAAAGCCTGTCTGGTCTGGTTCTATAAGGGTAGTCATGACTGCTTTAAGTCTATTGGCTAGTAGTTTTGTCAAAATTTTTGCCTCGGTATTCATGAGCAAGATGGGTCTGTAGGAACTGCACTGGGTTGGGTCTTTTCCCTCCTTGGGGATCACAATGATGTGGGAGTCACTAAAGGAGCTGGGCAGTTCTCTTATTGCGTTGGCTTGTTCTAAAGTTTTCTTGAGATGTGGAGTTAGGTTTTTGCTTAGTGCCTTGTACCACATCATACCTGAATACTTTAACAGTGGCTTTACTTGTTTCCTACAGTCAAGGAGGGATCAAATAGGCCACTCTTCTATTCTTTGGACAAGTGACTTATATTATCACTGGTCACTTCACCTTCAGATATAATGCATGTTCCCAAGTGGATAAGTAATCCAATAGGAAGGGACCTAACACATTATATGAATGTGAACTATAGCTAAGATTCAATTCTTGAACAATCTGCTACATGACTCATACCAACTAACTATACAAGAGGAAGATTCACCTTGTTTAGATGTTGCTTTTGAAAAAAGGAAATGTTCATCTTAAAATTAATTTTTATGACATTCTGTGACAGGGGTGGGCAAACTACGGCTCACGGGTCAAATCCGGCCCTCCAGAAGTCTCAGACTGGCCCGCGGGAGGATATTAAAATGGGGGCGTGGTCTAGAGCCATAGGCACACCCCCCAGGCCCTCTGAATCCCACCCCTGCTCTATCAAAATTTGAATTTTTTTTAATTTTTTTTTTGGATTTTGAATTAATTTCCAAGTCTTTGTTGTTTTTATTACAAATCTTTCAGTTTGGGACCTGTACAACATCTCAAACTGTTTAAAAAGTTACTGTATGGTTTCTAGGTTCTAGGTTAGCTGATTCTATGAACCAGATGACCATTTAAATGTAAGTAAGAACTTATGGAAAAAAATTTTTTGAAAAAGCTATTTAAATTAAACCAAATTGCAAAAAATAAAAAAAACAAACTGCTATCTGCTATCAGAGTTACATTTAATGAACAACAACCTGCTGAGAAAGCTAGGGTCTGCAGCACTGGTTTGAACAGAGCAGGGGAGAAAACTCAGCATAACAGCGTATGACTCATTGATACTGACAGTTTGTGGTTCATTAGTATATTAATGAGGATCCAGTATGGCAGCCATGAAATACCAGCGGTTCCATAAGTTCTACAGCAAAAAGTGGTTTAGGTTGTAGCATATCAGTTATGGTCGGGTACATTCGTTCTTATTAGTTACAGTCTATACTTAAAGGGCAACTGAAGCCTCAGAAAAACTGAGGCTAAAAATGTTGTGCCTTATGTATAGGGCTTATTACAACAGCCAATAAGTGCACCAGCCCAACAGCAAGTGAATACTGAAGCTTGTAAAGTTGCCACTGGAGGTAGACATCTTTATTCCCTCCTCCCTTGGCCAGCAGCCCTGTAAATGCTCAGTCTGTACTTATCGGGGACTGGGGAAAAATAGTTTAACTTAAAAATATTATTAGAACTGGTAAATAAATCTAACTTTTAGCCCAGATCACTGCACTGTGGAATTTGAATTGTGCATAAAAAAGATGCAGTTTCATATGATGTATTTATTTTCAGAAATTAACCATACCCCTCTCCCACAATGCAAAAGCTTATTACTAATGTGCTCTGAGACTGCACTATAGACTGCAAAGCTTGTTACTAATGTGCTCTGAGACTGCACTATAGACTGTAAAGCTTGTTACTAATGTGCTCTGAGACTGCACTATAGACTGCAGAGCTTATTACTAATGTGCTCTGAGACTGCACTATAGACTGAAGAGCTTATTACTAATGTGCTCTGAGACTGCACTATAGACTGCAGAGCTGGTTACTAATGTGCTCTGA
>WMED01009477.1:0-16286 GCA_019650415.1 Pipa parva | reverse complement strand
CAAAGCTAGTAGTATATTTAATTTGTAGGTATTATTAAGGTAAGGGAGAGTAGTTAGGAATAGCAAAGAGAATGTTAATAAGCTAGGGAATCATAGATTTAAAAGCTTCTATTGGGCGGGTATTTGTCACAGCAGGGAGTGGGGGATCTTGTCATTCTGCCAGTCTGGTACAGGCTTATTATTGTGGATGGAGGTATAATTGTTTGGTCAGTTGTACCAACTATTGAGCACTATTAATGGTGGGTAACTCCTCAAAGGGCTTAGGTCCCTTAAGAAGGAGTAGGCGGTTGATTGGAGGGCGACCAGGATGGGCGTACCCACAGAGCTGGATGGTGAAGGTGGCTGGTGGCTGGTATGGTGATGGTAAGGGCAGACTAACAGGATCTTGCTGCACAAGTTATAATTTATTAAAACTGAGTTATGGTTTAAACTGTGTTCATGTTTTCTCTTATGTTGGTTATGGAGGTAATTTGGTCATGGATACGAATGTTTGATGTTCATGTTTATGTTTAAATTAATAAAGCTGTGGCCAATATTATTCCAAAATGGAGTGTGCTATGGCTCTAATTTAGAAGGGGAGTGAGTAAGCGAAGTTGGGAGTGCACTGTTCAAGATCAAAATTATCTTGATTCATCATAAAGCCTAATTTGTACTTCTGATTTTTCCACACTGGTCGATGTTAACATAACATACTTTAATGAACTCTATTACCTCTATACCTGCCAGCTGAAGCAAGCACAATCTCATGTTGCCCTCTTTATCACTGTAGCATATTTAAGACCTCCCAACATACTGAACAAGAATAAATAAAAGGCTTTTATTTGACATAGAATACACAGCACATATCACTATTTTAGTGAAAACTGGTAAATTAATATGTTTCTTCATTGGCTCTTTTCCTTTGCATATGCTGAGTCAGTGACCAGTGCTGCTGCTTGTAGAGAATGGAGGGGTCTAGTAACCCCATAACAGCCAATCAGCTGTTAGCATTCACTAGTATAAGGGAAGTAGGGAATAAAGAAAGCCAACTTCTAATGGGCTGCTTTTGCTTTTAATTAACTCCCTTGAATTTTTCTGCTCTGTAGCTATAAAGACCATTTGGGACATATACAAAATGTTATTAGTTAAAGGTATCCAAGAATAACAAACAAGGACAGCAGCAATGGAATACAATAAGAAACATAAGGTCAATTAGCAAAATATTAGTATGACTTGAGGTGGAACAGATTCAAGAAAGCTAAGAGAATAAAATACAAAAGGATTCTAGGATTATTAGGGTTATTGACTAAAGTCAGAATTCGACTCTCATTGGATTCCCAAAGCAAATGCGTGACCCGTGACAATATTCCCACAGTAAAGTTGCGACTGTGATAAGATTCTTATAATGAAGTCACAAGTGTGACAGTAGCCATCTATTGCGACCATCTTTAAGCAGGCAAATTCATAACTTTATACAACAATTCTGACTTTAGTCAATAACCCCATAAAACTATTTGAAGTGGGCAAAATTTAATAAACTCAGAAAAGCCCGATTTCGCTTTTCCGAGTTTATTCCCGCGAGATCTTGAAAGTTTCTCACTGTAAATACCGTGAGATTTTTTTCGATTGATATTTACTGACAGAAGCTTTTCGATCAAGTTTTACTTTCAAATTTTTCAATGGAAAGGCAGCCATACTTTTCATTAGTAGTATGGCTAACTTTCCATTGAAAAATTCTATCAAAAAATATTTACCGCGAGAAACTTTTCAGTCGAGTTTATTTCATTTCACCCTTAGCCTATTCACAAAAAGTCTAGAATTTTCATGGGATCTTTAGCCCTAAAAAAAAATTTTTTTCATTTTTATTATAGAAATGCTTGAATAATGTTAATCATTTTTTCTTTGGGTAATCCTAACAGAAGAGTTGGTTAATATGTGTTTACTGCATGAACAGTGCTTTAACATTCAAAGCAGCTAAATGCAGATGTAAGAATACACATCACTGACATTTAAGATGCTAATGTGACGGATTTCGCAGGGAAACACAGGGTGAAAACGGTCTTTAAACCTTTCTCACATCCTCCTTGTTCTGAAATACTCAGCAGAAACCTTTGGAAGATTTGTAAGTCATCATTAATAATAACGAGGTGTTCTGAAATCCAGTTAACGTGTGCTCATCTACTGTTTTGTACATCTTACATAACTGTGTGGGAATGCTACAATCCCACAGTTTCACTTTTCTAAAGAACAATGGTGACATTATTGTATATATTTGGCAGCATCAATCACCTACTACTGCACCTCTAATGGCTTTTTCATTTATTGGATTAGCATTACTATTTTATACGTTAAATGCAAAATGCTATATAAAAAGTGAAAGGAGTTATAACTAATGGGTGAGAGGCAACCACATATACAGGCATTATATACAGGATTTTTGGATTTTAAGATCATATAATTTTAAGAATGGACATAACACATCCCAGGCCAACAGTTTCCATGGAAAAACCAGAAAAAGCGATTCCCGACTACAAGACATCCCAAAATTAATGGTTAAATCCCTCTGACCACAGTATCTCCATTGCCCCAAATTCTTCCTGCAGGAGGACTAACCCCTGGTGTACAATATTTGTCATTATAAAGTGCCAGATTCCTATTCATTTGTCCTGTTTTGTACAATTACTAAGCATGGCTAGAAAAGAGAAGCTTTACAAAGTGGAGCTCAAAGTGATGATGGCAGGCGAACGGAACAGTGACTACTTAAGAGCCAATTGCAACAAAGGTTTGGAAGCCAGCTCTATATAAGAAGCATAACAACATAATCAGGTAAGTAAAAAAAAAAAAAGTAAAATAAGCAAATTAATATATTTCATAAATGTTTTTCATGGTGTCCCTGTTTGCCACTCTGCAAGTGTCCATCCAGCTTGACTGGACAGAAGTTTCTGCATACTACTCATGGCTGCCATCTACAATCATAAGAAATCCCACAAGATATACAAGTACCCAGATCTTTATACATACATAAGGTCATCAGTTGCACTGCCCATTACATATATACAACTTTTTTAGCCCTGAACACCTTTAGTGTGCTTAGCTAACTGGGCACTCTACAACAGTATACCTATGTCGGTGACCCTTTGAAAGGAGCAGAGTAGAATCATTCCCTTTGGTAACCTGCTAACTTTCAATAACCACCAAGACTCATTTAGGATGGAGCTGAATAGGCTGCAGCAAACTTTATTTAACTTCCCATTTCAACCATTTCCAACTTCGTTAACATTGAATAACCAATAAGTCATCCAGGAATGCTTGGCCAACATCACTTACTATTTGACTATTTGCCAAAAACCCCAGGCCGGCTTCCCATGCTCATCCTTTGCCACAAGGCATCATTATGGTGAGCTGTAATAGTGAGGTGGGCCGTGCTACATTCACCCATGACTAGCCTGCCATTGGGTCATCCGTAAACTTGACATATTTGTGTACACCATGTGCCAGCATTTTGCCTCTGCAGTTATTTATAGGTTGCTGCAAAAAGTGTAGTTGTTAAATGGATCAATCACATGGATCTTGTTACGCTTTTATGGGGGTAGGTTTGACATTTCACACAACTAATAATTAGCAGATACTGTAATTTTATTTAACTGTTCAAAAATTGAAACCTCTAAAAAAAATATTGTGTCATGTGGAAAACACTTGTACAATGGGAAGGCAATAAAAAAGGACTTTGTTTTACTTTCAGTTTTAGGGAACTAAAGTGGCAGAACTATTTCATTCTTAGAATTCAGCAGAAATGATCTTATTATAGTGTTAGTAAGCAGTCAGCTATAGTATATCTCAATCTAAAGATTTTTAAGAGTTTTTTAAGTCTGCCCTTTCTCAGTATCTTAATACCCAGGAATATATAGTTATACCTTGAGACATCTATTTGTGAAATTAAAAATTTGGTCTCAACTATGCATAAGGAACTGTTGGCAGGGGCAAATAAGTTCATATACCTTAAAAGTTTGTTTTGCCTTCATTGGGATACAATATGGAACTATCACACATAGTTTTGTCCATATTTACTGTATGGGTCCAGTATGTTAAAAATAAGGGACAAGTATGATGAAAAAGAAGGGTTGGGAGTGAATAGCAAAAAGTTTGGATTAATCAGAGCAGAGCTGATTGGTGTATGGTTTAGGAGATAGATCAATGGGCCTCATTTACTGAAGGGTGAATTCACCTTGCTACAATTTAAGTCGTATTGTCAAAATAGCTGTCAGTTCACTTCTCAGTATTGACTAAACAGAGAACAGACTTGTCAAGCAAACAGACAGCAGCGATCTCAGTCACAAGTGTAGTCAGGAGGATAGAAGTAGGATGAGAAATCATGCGGAGTGAGGTGAACTTGACAAGTGAAGGGCAGTGACATCAGTCTCACCATATACCACTAACTGTCCCTAGGTCATGTTATCACTTAGTCGCATTTGCCATTGTCACTTTGGAATACTCGTCTTATGCAACATTGGAGCCCAGCAATCAACCCTCAAAAAACAACCAGAAGAGAGCCCAAAACCAATCCCTGGGGTACACCACTATTAACAGTAACCACATGTGAGTATTTGAATGTATAATGTATGTATACATATTTTTATGTATAAAGCACAAGGTTACACAATGCTGTACAATCAACAATACAGTTGCAAAACATACAAGAGAAAAGTGCTTTAAAAAGAACAAGTAAAGTAAATTACAAGCAAAAAATTAAAACACATCACTCTAAGTGCCAGGCCGTGAGACAAACAAGAGGATGGAGGACCCTGCCCCATAGAGCTTACAGTCTAAATAGGAGGAAGACTTATATAAACAGATAGGAAGGTGACAAGTGCAGTAGCCTAAAGTGTCAGTTCATTTGGCTATAGATGTCAATTAAATAAGAAAATGAATAAAAATATACATTTTGAATAAATAGTTGCATAAATATAAAATATAGACATGAAAACCAGTGCTAGTGCTCCAAGAGGTAAGATTTTAATTTAGATTTGAAGATATTGATGGATTGCTCTTGGCAGAGGTAGAGGAGTATAGAATTCCAAAGATAAGGGGCAGCAAGAGAGAAAGGTTTAAGACTGGAACAGGCAAGTCTTGGAGGGTAATTCACCAAGCCGCGAAGTGAGCTACAATCCGTTCGGCTCACTTCCTTAATAGTAGTATGCGCATGCTGATGTCCTGTACGCGGACATCAGCATGTGCATTAAAGGGATTCCAGTCTCCGCGAGGCAACTCTTTTGCTCTCGCCGAGACGGGAATCCCTTTAATGCGCATGCTGATGTCCGCGTACAGGACATCAGCATGCGCATACTACTATTAACGAAGTGAGCCAAACGGATCGTAGCTCACTTCACGGCTTGGTGAATTACCACCTTGGTGAGGAGCTCCCGACGGAGGTTGCCTTGTGAAGAGCGGAGTTGACAGCTAGGTGCATACAAGCAAACAAGGGAAGAGATGTAGGGATGGGTAACAGAGTGAAGCACTTTGAATGTCAGATGTAGGACAGTGTAAATAATATGTTTATTAATTGGGAGCAAGACTTCTGGGGACAGAGGGAGAAAAAGCGACAATTTTTAACAGTTGTAGCAATGTGCTTATAGAAGGAAAGAGCGAAGTCACCCCAAGACAACCTGCAGAAGTAAAAGGGTTAATGATGACATCAACTGAAATGGAAAAAGATGGAGTAGGGTCAGGTTTAGGTGGAAAAATGAAAAGTTTTTATCAAAATTTAGTTTGAGACAGAGCTGGGCCATCCAAGAGGAGATAGCCAGGAGACAGATTTTAGTATTAACTTCAGGTGTTAGTGCAGAGGCAGATAAGTGACACAGAGAAGAGTTGAACAGATGCATGCGTTATGGCCGGCACAAGGGCAGAGGAGCAGAGCTTTAGTAGAAAAGAAGGCATAGGGGTCAAGCAAGCAGGTAGGTGACAGGAAAGGAAGAGAGAAGCTGAGAAAATTCAGACTGGGTAGCAGGAAGAAAGGAGCTCAGGGGGAGGTATAGGTAGAAGTAACTCAGTGTTATCTGGTCATTAATAACCACCCTCTGTTTCCTATCACTGAGCCAGTTACTAACCCACTTACACATATTTTGCCCCAGTCCAAGCATTATTTTATGCACCAGACATTTATGGTGCACAGTATCAAATGCCAACAGAAAAATCAAATATGGAATATGCATTCTTTGATTTATGTGAATAAAAGTGATTTTTTTTTTACAGCTTGGTGTAGTATGTATAAGCGAGAGAACCTAACAGTCTGTCTATAACTCAATTAGAAAGCCTTTTAATTATAGTACCTAGGCTTTCAAATATGGATTAATTAGAGCAAATTCCATAATCATTTTTCTGTTCCTGGTTTTGTTTGTCTATATTAACGATTGTGTGCACCCCGTCCTACTGACAGTTAATTCTATATTAATATAGTATCACCCTGAAATTGTTTTGTAATGTTAATACTAAGCATCTACTAAGATCTTCATAGAAAAACCTGTGTGATACAATCGGTAGCAGAAAGAGGTACATCTTCTATTCCATTTACATTCCTCCTGACTTAATCAGCTGACTCCATACGCAAATCAACATCCTTCCTTGAACTTTCATAGGAAGTCCACTGGTAGGTCAGAAGTAATGTAAACAAAGCAGAAGTGCCTCATTCTGCAACTGGTTGTATCACAAGCGTATATTTTTTTAATGAAGATCTATTAAAAAAATCTTTCATTACCTGATAATAGGTGCACTTGAAGTATACAGCTAGCCCTCCACAAGTGCATGCAAAGAGTTATCATATTACTAGAGTGACATCACATATTGAGACTCCAGTACCACAGATTTATAATGCTAACTAGTACTACATTAAAAAAAATGTCCACACTAAGCAGATTAAAGTTTAGATAGGCAGACGAATGCTACATAGGCTCTCTTTACAGCTTTAGCCCTCCTTTCATAGTTTATGCATTTTATATGTGTTGAGAGAGCGGTGTGCACTTTTTACAAATATAACTTCAAAAGAAATGTATATGCACTGAAATGAAGATAATGAATTTAAATTATACCTTAGAAACAGTAAGAAAAAAATAGAAATCTTCATTTAAACAGGGACATTTTGGCAGTTTTATAAGCGGATATAACCTTCAATGAGAGAAACAAATGAATGCCCTAACCATGTGCAGCATAGTGCTTAATTGATACATTGGGATGAATAAGGTCTCAACATTTTCTCTATAAAATGATACCCCTCATTTATCCCCAAAGCTTATGCTGGTAGTAAAATGTCTGACTGTCATCAGATTTTCTAACCAAGTGCTAAGTGATAAATGAAAATCATTCTGGCATTAAAGTTCAGTGTAATATTTAATTTTATAACAAAATCCATACAATCCACACTAATTTGTCTTTCCTTACTATAATACTTAACCAGACAATAAAAACATTATTCATCCAGCAATATGAAGTTTATAGACCCACAACTTTGATATAACTACTAACTGAATCTCCAAAAACAGTCAACATTTACTGTGTCTACAGCTTAAAATCAGTGTCCTATGGCCTTCAACAAGAAATGCTTCCAGCACCAATTTATCAGTCAACTTCCAAATCTTCATCTGTCTATGAGTATCCAGATCAATGCACATAACTGAACAAGAAGACATGGAATGATTAACACAAACACACTGTGGATCTTCATAAGTAAAGGGTTATTCAGCATACATGCCTTGTTGGTTTAATGTAACAATTTCTAATGTGAGAGCCTAGTTTCTTTTGGCTTCTTTGATCATCTCAATATCTAAAATTGTTTTTGTGTTCAGGGACTTGGCTAAGCCAATTCTTTCCCTTGTGGGAACATTTCCAAAAGCTGAATCTGTGCAGCATAAAACGTAAATTAGATCTGTTCCAGAGGATCATGTTATTTCTGCACATTGTCTCGGGGTGATTTTTGACTTTTCACTCCTTTTCTAAGTTAGCATTGATTTAAATATACTCTGTAACAAGTGCAAGAACAATCCTTTTTTTTCTCAGCAACAACTAACACTCTCTAACATGCCCTCACTTTATCCTGCTTAGACTATTGAAATTCTCCACTAAGTGATCTTTCAGATTCCTATCTTTCCCCATTGTAATCCATTTTAAAATCTGCTGCCAAAATTCACTCCCTTTTTCCTCATTTTCTCTTTAGAAGGGACAGACTTCCCAACAACATCAATGTGCTTCATATTTCTCTATTTATTTACTGTCCTTTTTTTATTTTACATCCAAAGCACTAAACTGTGTTGTCCCTCCCTACATCTCTTTATTTGTTTGCCTTCATGTTCCTCTTGAAGTGATTGTCTTGTACATCACTCACCAATACTGTGCCTACCTGTTTCATTGCCTGATATCACTGGAATATAATACCCCTGTACCTCTGCCAATAACAGTCTCTTAGTATTCTCTAAACCAAACTCAAATCCAACCTCTTGGAGCAAGACCACTGTTTTTGTGTCTTTCATTTACTTAATGTTTAAGTTGCATTTATGCTAATGATTGCCACTTATGACCCAAGATTTTGTCTTGATGTATATATTAAACTTATATCTGTATATGTACATCTCTCTACCATTTACAACACTATGGCACAGGAAGCCCCATCTTGTTTCAATCACTGCCTGCCTCTTAGAATAATGTATCTTCATGATTTTATGTTTGTAAAATACTTAACTTTTATATTAATATACGTTTTATATTAAACACTTCTTCTATGTCTGTAATATAACTAGTGTTCAATTGATCATCACTACATAACCTAGCCGTGCTTTTAAAATAAACATACTTAAATGCATATGTTTGTATACTGTATACAGATATTTCAATGAAAAATATTTTGTCTTATATTTGTATAATAAACTCAACTGTTCTCAGTGAAGGAGAAAGTAAAGGAGAATGTAAATATATTGTACAATATATTAAAGTGTAAGTAAAATTATTGACCAAACTATACATATACAGTATATTATATATATTTATAATGTATAAAGATAAACTGAAACATTTAAAAGTAAAAATGATTTTGTGTTTTTCAGTTCTCACCTCTTAATCTTGTAGCCTGTCTCTCCTGCATTTCTGTGTGTACTTGCTTTCTATAATAGTGCCGAGAAAACCCGCCCCCTAATGAGGTCACACAATGACTCATTCTGCTAGTGCATGCTTAGTAATCTGATGCTTTCTTCTCAACTGCTAATTCCTTAGGCACTGAATTCCGACACTGTCTGTGTCGGTTTTTAAGATAAGAGAATGTGAGGGGTGGGGGCGTGTACTTCACAACTACAGGAAGGAGGAACATTTTACAGAGGGATTACAAGTGCTGCAGAGTGAAGAGGTGAGAGAGGATTTTACTAATCGTTTCTACACTTACAATACCTTAATGGGGCAAATTTTATAAATAGGGTTTGCTTACACTTTAAGTTTGATATACTATGTGTTTGTTTTTTTAATAGTGAAACTTAACTATGAATCTCTGCATTCCCACCAAATATTTGACTTGCATAAAAATTCTAACTGAAGTACTGGGTTTTTGGTTCACTCTTGTCCAAAAAACATCTCCAAAGTGTGGAAGTATTTTTAGTTATGCGTGATAAATGCTCATTACATGTCAGGAGTAATTTATAATTTTATATTATATATGCATGATTTTTTAACCAGTTCGAATACTTTGTGGTTTTCCATGATTTGTGTTAATATACAGACCACATATGGATTCTGCTAATAATGCATGCCTTGTTAATTAACAAGATAATAACAGTTATGGGATCAATGGATGTGGGTGACAAATATTCCATGGTAAAGTCATGCAAACCTCACTTTTATTAGGCTAATCTATTTACTAAAAGACTATTAAATGGTCCTATATGCAATATGCCTAAACACATTCAGAGGAAAAATTATGCCAGATACAAGTGATTTTGATACAGTATAAAAAAACAAGGCTCTATGTGCAGAAAAACCTATAAACCTATGACGTATTTTACTGGACTTTTAAAAATACAAGAAACAATTCAGAGAAACAAGGTATATTTCGCTTTAATGCAAGACATGCTGGGAAATGTGAGTCGATATATTTTTTTTTAATGCACCTCATTTAGAAGCTATAAAGACTGTTATATGTTTCTAAGGTGGGAAAAAAGCATTTGCAGTATATGCAAGCCATGAAACACCACCTTACTCATTTAGTATATTGATTTACATTGGCTTTCCCTCAACCTTCCTCACTTTGTTCTGCTTCTAAAGGCAAGCCAACCTGCAGCACTAATTCTGCACAACACAAAACAAATGGCAGATGGGATTTTTCTCTTTCAGCACCCACTAGCAACAGTGGAAAAAGAGAAAAAGCACAGCAGACAGGCGACCTGTCATACAATGTACAATAGTGCATGGTGAATTTAAGTGCTTATGGTGATCATATCTCACAATAAAAAAATGTCAAAGATATGAGCTGTCAAATATGGATCTAAATTTTTTTTTTTTTTTTTTATGTGTAAGGGAGCGTAGTGGTGTTGAATAAATAGGTTAAGGGGCAAACAGAAAGTAACAACAAAAGATGAAAATGCCTCCAATACATTTATACAGAATATGTATTTTAAGCATAGCTGATATCACAGGATGGCTGCCATTGCCTAATGCCATATACTGTAGCATGAGTTGCTTGAAATAAGCAGGGTATAAGGAGCCGGTCACTGGTCTTTAATTTCCTGGTCACAGGCAGCATCTTCACAGGGTTTGCCACCGAAGGGTTTCTATTCCTTTCTGTATTTCTTACTGTTCTGAACTTGGCACCACTATGTACATTAATTTTGCCCAGTTGGGTTTTGAATTCAGCCAGTCTATCAGAGAGTTTGAGTTTTAGAGAATCTCAGCAAAGGTTCCTGTATAAATGGCTGCCAATTTTACTCTGATTCTGCTGTATTCACTTGCAAAGAGTTATCTTCTAGTTCTTCTGGAGTTCCTGTTGCAGTAATCAATAGATTCCAGTTCCCTGTTTTATTCCTGGTCCTGTTACTTTGGTAAATCCAGATTCCTGAGTTACCCGTCTTGGATACAGTTCATCAGTTCCAGTGAATCCTGTTTCCAGTTTAGTTCTGCTCTATATGTGGTGTAGCAAGCCCTGCTTCCCTCCCAGTTTCCTGTCTGTTTCTGTCCACTGTGTTTGCTGGGGATCCTATAATCTGCACCCAAAGCTGCCACGTGGAGAGGCTCCCCTGTGGGCCATTGTCCTGTGAGTTTCCTTTTGGGAATCGCTGGTGAATACTGGGTGTTCATTAGACTCCACATTGGGTGTTCATTAGACTCCAGAAAAACAAACTTAGCACAGCCTTTCTTTAGCAAAATAACAGTCACTTCACAAATCGCAATTTCCACATAAAACTACTTGGTTAAAAAAAACACAGTGGGTAACTGCCCCATACAGGTTTGGTTAACAAATACAGAATACCTTCCCTTCTCCTGTGTTGTCTCCTTGGGGTTTCACAGTGCTGCAAAGAAAAGTTGTTTAGCAGAGTCTTTAACCATTAGTCCCTGTTTCTCACACAAGGATCTACAGCCTCTGCTATAGAAATCACTTTCTGACTTCCAACTCCTCCCCCTACTGCCTCTCCCAGAGGCCTTTTAATCAGGCTCTCACCAGCAGCTAGGGTGACTTACAAACTGTGGACTGAACTCCAGCAGTATGTCTGCATAATTGGGGCAAAATATCAAATACAACACCCTTACATGTGAAATAAAGGACTGGCAGCTATTAAGTAAGCTGATTTGAATGTATAGTAGCATTTTTGGTGTTACTAAACTTTTAAAAAATGCTATGTAATTGTAAAAATTATTTTGGTGCAAATTTATGAAACATGCATTTGAGTTTTTTTGCCTTTAATTTTTGTTTCTCTATTTTTGAGTTACTGATAGATCATATAGAAGTGGTAATTACAATCACATGACAACCAACATATTTTTAGCGCCATAACGAAATCTTATTTGTAAGAAGTAAAGATGGAACATTATCTATAATTATTGTTGGAGAAAGTTCAGACAATGGAATTCTCTAATCAATTCCCAAATATGACCATGAATGGAACTGATTGGAGCAGCCACAGGGTTAATGTTCTGCTGACACAGGGCAAATGCTTGTATTCCCTTTGCCCCTAGGGGAATTATTTCTTTTACCATGACAGGACTGATTTAAGGTATACGGTCATCCCATAATTACATCATTTTCATTTTTTTTCATCATTTATAATGAAGTAAGCCTATGTAATTAAGTACACATGTTTAAACGGTGCTCTGTTATTTTGTATGCAGTTTTTTCCTTACACAGATATATATTGAAAGTCTAGCAATTTAATTTGCTCTGCTTCTGCTATCAATTTTCATCCCTATCACTCTTCTGTCAGCAGCTGTGTTAATGGAATCAGTAGAAACTCCAGTCATTTAGATAAAGGGTTTTTGATATCGCTGGGATCTTGTTTGTCTTTTTCCTCAGCCAGCGTCATACTGGCTACATTTCAGTTTAGCTGCAAAATTTGTATTTATTGTCTCCTATGGGATAGAACATATGGGAAATAAGTAACATAGTTTATAAGGCAAAAAAAAAAAAGACACATGTCCGTCCAGTTCAGCCTCTTGCCGCGCAATGTTAATCCAGAAGAAAGTAAAGTCCCGTGAGGCAAAAGGCAATTATTCTTATCTTAAAAAAAAAAAAATCGTACGAGTCCAAATACGGCAGAGAAATTTCCTGGATCAAGAACATAGCTCCCAGAATCTAGTAGCCATGCTTATAATAATCCTGCAGTCAGGAAAGATTTCTTTCCTACAGATATAGGGGATGCTCCGTTCTTATATGTAATAGTACTTGGTATAAATAAATCATGGAAGAAATCATATTTACCTTTGATATATTAATTAGGTCACCAATAATTCATCTTTTTTTTTTAAAACTATACAAACAACCACAATTTTAATATGATTTGTAGCTTTTCCATTCCATGTATTACTTTAGTTTCCCACATTTGAATCTGCTCCGCTCCATCTTTCTGGAGAATGTGCCATACACAATATTCCATGATCGACCTGCCAAAATGATTTATAAAGTAGCAGAGCTATGTTCCCATCATCTGCATCTATGCTCCTTTTGATGCACCTCATGATTCTACTATTTCTATGTCTGTTGTTTTCACATTTAGTAAATAATCTTGACTTCCTGTATGTATTACCCTACTGTTATGAGATGGGGCAGCACTAGGAAATGATGGGTTGTGGTGCACCTGAGCTTAGCATTAACCCAGCCTGTTGAGGTTTATGGCTCTCTTCTATATTCCTGCTATTTTCCTTGTGATCCTCCTGACACTTCAAAGTCCTGCTGTTCATGATACAGTAGTTTTCAATTTACCATTTGCATCCTGTGAATTCCAAATTCGACCATCGAATTCTCAAACAGTGGATTGCCATAGCAACAATTCTTCCATTGTAAAGTCATGACTGCAACAATTTTAAAGTTGTGGCTTCAACAATATTTCCATGGTAAAGTCGCCATTGCGACAATATTCTCATTTGTGACTGTCTTTAGCTGGTGAATTCACACCTTTACGCAACAATTTGGACTTTAGAGAATGACCCCTACCTCAGTCCAGATTTTCAGGTACCCATTACAGTATCCTCTAAACACCTTTTAACCAGCTATCAGCAGCTGGAAAATGAAGCTATGTGATATTCAGCGACTCCCTGGTTCAGACTGATTTTCTCATAGAAGCCGATCAGATTAGTTTTACGGGATCGATCCCTCATACATTAATGTTAATATGGATTAATTTCAGTTTACATGGAGGCAATAGCGGCCCTGGCCCTGGCCCTATTGGTGCCCTAGGCAACCCCCCACCCGGCGCCCCTCGTCCTGTGCCAACCCCCACTGACCCGTGCCGCCCCCCACTCACCTCCAACGTCACAAGTAAAAAAAAAAAAAATGCACGTGAGTGCCCCCCTGGACACCCAGCGCCCCTAGAATCTGCCTATGTGGCCTAATGGGAGAGCTGGCTCTGCATGGAGGCATTTCAAGTTGTCTTAGAAATCCTTCAATCACTTTACCCAAAAAAATAAGTTAAACTTACAGACCTACAGCGTTCAGCCTCAATTTTTAATCCCTTCTTGAATATTGTTATCACATATACTATGCATCAGATCTATTTGTTTTATTCAATGAGACTTTCTCCAGGTTTTATGCATTTTTTACATAATTTGTTTTGAGATCTATACCTTTGTAGCACTTCTTCACCACCTCTCGGTTTTAGTTTTTTTTGTTTTTTTTATTAGTTATAACTATTGTATTAATGATTACTCCTTTTATTATTTATTGGTTGTTTTTTATGGCCCCTTGACAAAAGAAAATCCTTCAGAAAGACAAATGCTAATATTTTCACACAAACTACTAAAGACAGTGCAGAGATGGATTGTGTTTAAAATGGTGCATGATTATTTGATTTACAGCCCTGAAAATCATTTTGCAACAATGATGAATATACTGTATATATATATATATAAAGATATTATTATTAGCATTAATATTTAGCATCAAAATTATTACAATGAAATTATTTTCCACTGTACCTCGTTCGTAGATTTTCATTTACAGGTTCCCCATCATAAACAGAAAGAACATCAAAGTCTTCTTCTAAGGCAAATGAATGAAACACCAGCTGAATGCGATTCTGCTTCTCTGAGATAATTGTCCATGTGCAGTTGGCATAATTTGGGTATCCATATGGGAATCCTGGACTTTCCACGGTGCCATTTGGTTCTTGCATGATAAAACTGCAGTTCTGACCTAAAAAAAAAAAAGGAAGCAAAATCACATTAAAGGTATAAGCATACAAATAAGCACAAGACTTTAGAAAATTAAACCTAAAAGTATCTCCTGAATTCAGAGTCATAGGGGATAGTTGCTAAGATCATTTTTTTTACCATATCAATTAGGTTCACCCCCATTTCATTGTCAATTTTTATTTCTCTGTAGGTTTTGATTTTCCTGATTTGCAAAGGATTGATAAAAATGTCTCCCATCGTAACAAATCGTTATCGATAAATATTGATCACTTGACAAAAGAGCACTCTTTTCCTATGATGGTTCCTACCATTACACAGCAATATCAATATTGTTTTTCAATGGGAAAACCTTTTAGACTGTGGCTAATTGAGAGGAACAGCTCCATAAGGAATAATGGGTTTCACACTAGTCTGAAGTAGGTAAATTCTTTCGGATGATAAAACTGTCTTTGAACAGCTTTAGTAAATAGGAGAAAACAGTAATATCATTAATTCAACTCTTTTGGCAGCAATTGGGTAGGTTCAAACATGGCGTTTTTGTGCCATTTATTTGGAAATGTGCATCTACAAAATACACCGGTGTATTTCAGTTCGGTTTATTTTCTAGAGCATTACTATTGTACTTACCAGACTCCAGTGTGAATGCTCCCTCGATATTCGCAGCTCATATCTGGCCACATTTTGTGAGCTGGGTATATACGCTGGCAAAAACTGTGACGGCCAGAGTTCTATAGGCAGCATATGTGTGTCATACACTAGCGTGGCCGCAACAAAATAAGTTCATAGGTTTACATGGAGCAGCTTTTTTTTTTGGTTTTATGCGCAATGTTTATATACAATTGACCAAAACAGTTATAGGTATTGGAATACATACTTGCCAAAGCATGGTGATAAAATAATAGAAAAAAATCCATGTTCTATATATTAGGATGCGATATAAAGTAAAGTTATTCCCAGGGTGCATTTGTCACCTGATTCTTCTAACATAAAGGTCTTTGACCTATCTTTTTCTCTTTTTATAACTGTGCCTATTTTATTGGGCGATTGCTGATTAATAAAGACCTAGCGGCATATTTATCAAGACCAATTCGACCATATCGACTGATTTCACCCCATTTCACTGTCTGTTTTTGTTTCCCTGTTATTTTCAATTTCCCCGATTTACAAATGATTGATAAAACAAATGTTTCGCCATCTAAATTATCATCGATAAATATTAATCTGTTAACGGGCAAACTTTGCAATGCTTTTCTAAAAGGGTTCCTTCCATTACAGATCGATATTGAAATCTCTTTGTGATGGGAAAATATTTAGGACCAACTCCATAGGCAATAATACAGTTATGGAGAATGTTTGGAGAATGACACAAATATCATATTTTTACATGATCTGCTGCCCTCTGGTTTTTATGTGTTTGTCAGATGTTTTTATCACATACAGAA
>WMED01009476.1:0-16288 GCA_019650415.1 Pipa parva | reverse complement strand
CCCGCACTTTGCTGCTCCCACCCACACTCTGCTGCCCCCACCCACACTCTGCTTCCCATACAACCCCCTTCCAACACTACTGTTGCCCTCTCCTTCCTAGTCCATAATCTCTGAAGAAGGGGGGTGCTATCTTAATACTGCCACCCTCTCCTTCCTCCCTCCACTGTGGCCCAGCTGTCACTGCTCTACAGCTAATCGGTACAGCACCTCTCTCCAGTGTTGATTCAACTTCCTGCCACTCACAGGAAGTTAAATCATTGCTGGGATGAGGGATGCTAAGCACTACAGCAGAGACGGCTGGGCCACAGAGGAGGCAGCCGTCTACCCTGCCTACCCCTTGGCCCGGCACTGCGGGCCAGATACCTATGCCTCGCGGGCTGTAGGTTGGGCACCACTGGTCTAGAGCACTGACTTGGGTACAGGGGATAATTCTGCTTAATGGGAAAATAATATTAATATTGTTGCTGGGCACTTGACCTTGCTAACTGGATGAATTTATTTTAAATGACAGGATACTATGTGTATAGCAAATCATCCAACATGTCAAGGTAAAGTTCACAAAGTTGATGTTGGTCACGAGCCAATAAGGTCCATAAGGTTTGCATTAAAATTTATGTCTATTTATAGTTTAATTATTATGTATTTGAATGCAATCTATTACAGCTCTGCATGATAATATAATTGTTATCATTGGAGTGTTGCTCCTTTACTGCACTTATTATTTCTGCAATGCATGGTGCACATTGTTATTTGTGCAATTGACTGTACATGCCTGTGCACTTTATACAAATGCCTCTCAGTTTGCATTGTATTTAGAGTGCAGCTCTGCCGAGTGTACATAAGAAACTGTCTCAAGGGGGGGGACAAACTTTACTTACTGATAAGATTAGTTATTAGAAACAGAATAAGTCAGAATGTAAACTAGAAACTGTATAGGAATTGAACATACAAGTCTGTGTTACTGACTGATAAGCAAATACCAGTTATATAAATGAATAAATACTACTATGCGACTGTTTATACATGACTGTGTTGCCTCCTGCTCTTACTAGCATGCCAGTATCTTCTGCTCTTGATAAGTGCTGCGATCCTCTTCACTTCCTGTTCCTGTGTGTTTCTGTTAATAGTGTAAGCGCAGTAGAAGTTATACATCAGAATTCTGCTGCTGCACTTGCTCTATTCACTGAAACACACAAAAACAGGTAGTGAAGAGAATCGCATCACTTGTCAAGAGCAGAGAAAAATGGCAAGTTATATTGAGCAGGAGACACTGCTGGAGCATAAAACCCCTACAGGTAAGTATTTACCCCTCTCCCCTTAATAACCACCCCAAGTATAAATGAGACTTTAGTACTCATTTAGTAAAACAATTTTTTTAGAGCTCATCTGTTTTAAAGTGAGGCAGGTATCATTGCAATGATACATTGAAACTATAATGTCTTACCTCATCCATGTATAAGGTCACCATGTCACTCTGGATATCACTTCGCTTTATCAGTTTCAGCTTCTCCAACTGTGAAAATAAACCCCATGTCTCAGACATCATAAGATTTTCAAGACAATCATGGAAGCATTTATACCACACAAATTGATACTTATTTCCTGCAATAAGTTGGAATTTGGATTCATGCTGGGTTCACACGAGCGTATGATGTGCAGCGCATCATACACTCCTGTGAAGAAAAAAAAAATACGCCGAGCGCATTTTTCAATTGTACTTACCAGCAACAGTGTGAAAGCTTCCTTGGCATTCATATCACTTCCTGTGTGTCGCATTTTGGGTGCGGCGTATATACACCAGCCAAAATGCGACACACAACATTCCGGACCTAGCATATGCGCATCTTACAATGGTGTGTCTGGAACTAGGTAACTAGACTTTCATTGAGCCGTATTTTTTTTTTTTTTACAGGAGCGTATGATGCACTGCGCATTATACGCTCGTGTGAACCCAGCCTCAAGGTCACAAGAATAAAAGGAGAAACCGCAGGAGGCTGGATATATATTAACTACAAAACAGTTTCACATTTACACTACACATTTAGGCTGGGTTCACACGAGCATATGATGCGCTGCGCATCATATGCTCTTGTAAAAAAATAATATGGCTTAATGAAAGCCGACGATATTTACTTAGTTCTGGACACACGAGCGTATGATGCACATAAGCTGGGTTTGGAACCCTGTGTGTTGCATTTTGGCTGGCGTATATACGCCGCACCCAAAATGAGACACACATTAAGTGATGTGAATGCAGAGGGAGCGATCACACTGTTGCTGGTAAGAACAATAGAAAAAAACGCTAAGCATTTTTTTCTTCTTCACACAAGTGTATGATGCACTATGCGTCATACGCTCGTGTGAACCTAGCCTTATAAAAGCAGGTAATTTCCAACTCCAATGTACACAGATGTGCAAACCTTCAAATAATTGGCTTTCATTCAAGGAATATCCCAACAGCTGGCATTTAGATCACAGGAAATTAAAATAAAACCTTGCAGCAGCGGTTCTCATCCTGTGGGTCGCAACCCCATTTGGGGTCAAATGATGATTTGCTTGGGGTCACCTAAGACCATTGGAAATATAAGGATTAAAAGGGGTTGCCCAATAATAATTAATAAAATGGGGGTTGCCAAATCATGGGGAATTATACTAAAGGGTCACAGCAATAAAAAGGTTGAGAACCACTGCCTTACAGGCTATCTCCAGGTAAAGGTTACAGTATTTGAATTGTATTCTAATAATGGTGAAGTTCTAAATATTTCAACTCTGGACATTTGTGACTTACCTCCTTTATGGAACTCTTGACTGGGATGAAGCCAGACAACATCTTAACCTCAATCAGAGCCATGTTGGATTTCTCCCGAGATCCTGTATATCTGCAAATAACACAGGTATTGCATAGTTATCTGCAGGAATGTTTATTCTAATATCACTAATGTTAATGTAGAAAGCAAAACTCAACTGCAATTATAAACCATGAACTCTTTTTTTTTAAATTGTGGTTAGTAGTGCTGACGGTCTGTAAGACCAAATAACCTGTTTTGGAAAAACTGGAGATGTTATGGACATACAGATCATGGACAATGAAACAGTATTTATAAAAATTATTCTTGTATGATTATATTTGGCACATCCATGGTTATAAAACCAAGGGTAATGATGACCTGATGTATAGCTTATATGAAATAGATGTAGAATTTGGGTAATCTATTTGGAAAATGGCAGGAATGTACGAAAAGATTGTACATCTAATTTATATTCTATTTTATGTGCTTAAGTGATTGACTGCTGGCTATATGGTTCTCCAAAATATTTTTGCTTATTTAAAGCATAAGGTAATTCAAGTGCATTTACAGTATATAATTTATGTCTTTGATTAACTTTCATTAATATTTTTTTACTTTGCATGAGATTTACTTGCAAAAACTTGAGTGCAACCTTCCATCAAGCTAAATCAAGCTTTCAATCATTAGTTTGAATCCCACTGATTTATAGACATAAAGACAAGTCAAGTAAACCTGACAATCTTGGGGAAAAGAATCCATGTGTGGCTAATTTGGCGGCTAGTATTGCAACCATGGTGTATCATGTGCATTTAAAAAATATGCCCACAAACAATTTGTTAACTATATATTTGTAGGTGTAACTGGGGCAAGGAATGGTGTGAATAGTTTAACACTGCTATGGACCACTTAAAATGCTAATTCTATGTAAATAAAATATTATTACACATCTGCAGGATGGTCAGCATGCACAGAATGCTGGATGGCTAGCAGCTGTGTTTGAATTGCCACATAGTAATATTTGAACTTGAAGAGGTATGTTGAAGATTTTAATATAGATGATAGGGAGGATGCTTTCTCTTTAAAAAAAGACAAAAGAGTCACACAACCTACAAAATATCTGCCTGTGTTCTCCCTCCATGTAGCTGCCACCCCCAGGCACAGTTTCTTAAATCCATCCTCTGTAGGTGGGGAGTTGTATGAACTCTTTCACTCGGTAAGTTTTATTTCTTGGTTAAAGATCTTACTCTGGGTGCTCACTGAAACCTCCTAACGGGCCCAGGGAAGCCCTAAACCCATTCCTCTGATGATGTACTGGCATGCAACATTAACAATCCAATTATTCAGGCATACAGAAACAAAATTTGAGAAAAGAAGAAAATTTTGGTGGTCTTGCATAGCACTGAATTACATAGGAATGGAAATGGCATCTATTATATATGTGACTGAAAATTAATGACATGCTAACATTGCTTAGATGCCTGCGTATGTCTGAGATTATTGCAATAGGTACTACATCATCTATTTGTATATGTGTACCAATACAATCCATGAAGAAACACTGGCACAATGTATTTTCTTAAAGCTTACTTTGCGGAAATATTTAACCGAAGCTGTTTCAGTGGATCTTTTGGGCATAGCTCTGTTTGGATCTCCACTCTTACTGTGAAGGTAGCATCACTTTTGGGAGGGGGAACATTGTATCTCAGGACAGCCTATGAGACAAGGATAAAAGAAAATATTACATGAGGAGCTTATGTGTTAGGAATGCTGTGTGCTGCAGGGGTTGATATTTTCTGAAGCTGCAACCAATTAGCTTTAGGCACAGGTATTAATTGTCTGGGCTCCTTCTCTCCTCCTTACCAGAATATTGTGGCAGTTAGGGGAAGTGTGAGGAGTTTAGTTTGTAATTAGATCTTTAATTTAGATTGTTATCTAGTGTATAATATAGGCTTTGTCTGACTCTGATTACAGTTCTCCCTGTTATGCTCTGTTGCTTATTTCTGTCTACCCAGTTTACTGACTTTTAGCTTGTCCCTGGCTACTCTCACAATCTTCCTGATTTTGGGCCTAGCTTATCTTACCTGTTTATCTGGGCCTTCCTATACCAACATTCTCTTACTTCTCACAGGCTCAGCTGCCCAGTGATTTAAAGTCGCGATCTCCTTCTAAAGTGCCTCTCTGCTTTTCTTCTCTGAAGATAGCTCAGTAAGGAGGCTAGCACTACTGTGCCTCTCTCTACTCACTGGCTAGCCTATCAGCTCCTAGGAGTGCTGTCACAGTATCCAACATTAACCCTGCCTCTATTGCAAGTCTGTGACCCTGCCATTAGAATCCAATTCCTTGGGCTGCTTCTCTGTACAGTCTCTCAGGCCCCTATGTGCGGGGCATTGTCCATACTAAACTAATTAATACTAGCAGTTCCCATATATCTAGTTTGTGTATTCCAGAACATAACACTAGGATTTAAGGCAATGTTCACATTGAAGAAAAGTACATAATGAAGTTTGCAGAATATTAACAAATTACTTTGTTACAAATTTTGAACAATTTTATACTTAGAGATTTTTGGCACTTATTGACATTGCTGAAATTTGACATGCACTTTGGACTGCCAACTCATCATTGATGTTGCACAGCTATGATTAGTGTCCTAAAATTATAAGGAGCATGGTCAGCTGGACTACAGATACAATCCAACAAATCAGGGATTTAAATTTGCTGTTTGACTGTGTGGCTCGTAGACATTCATAATTGTGAACAGTCACTGTTAACACTACATAAATACTAAGTAGGCCAGGAACGTTGGAAGATTCACATTCAAGTTTCAACAGTGGATTAGAGTTTAGAGGCATAAATAGAGAACTTCAATTTTTTTTTTGTTAGAATGCAATAGGTGATATCATCTCAGTTTTATTTATTGGACATTTTTTAGATGAAAAGAGATGAAGATGATTACTTTCTAACCTGAACAAACACGCAACCATTCCCTGTGGTTGACACTGAGTACTCTCCAGGGATGTCTGGCAGTGATGCTTTCTGCAACAGAAGCCGATTAGTGTGATCCAAATGGAACTGTTCCTGGAAGCCATTTTTGGATTTAATGGTTACTGTTACATCTCCCTTGTCACTGAATGTGGCTTCAGCATACTTAGCAAGAGCCTGCAGGGCTACAACTGTGTCCTGTAAGATAAAGGTAAAGATTGTTCAAAGGATGTGAAGAAAAACATTTCCTAATAAACAAGGAAGCCTATTTGGTGAGTTAACGATACACTGATCTCTGTATTGGCATGATGTGTAGAAGTATGTCAGATGGCCATTCATTCCTCATTTTAGCTAGTATAGTCCTATATAATCGTATACGTTTTTCCTTTTTGTAACAGTGGAAGATGATGTCAGAACTTTCATTTTCTGGAGCCCACAGTCAGAGGGAGGTACACAGGAAAATGAAGACCTACCTCACTGGACTAGGATTAATATTAGATGCTTATTATTCATTAGATGTGCCTAGAAATATAAAAGGTAGTTAGATTGAGTAACCCTATATTGATGCTGTACAATGTAGGTAGGGACCTTTTTAATTGGCTCCAGATAGCTTAGTGGAGAGATTGCCAAGAGTGTGTTTAAAAGCAGCAACCCAAAATGAGATTTCAGGTGTAAAGTCAGTGTGCAAGTATTTCCTTGCATGTAAACCAGACTTTGTCCTATGTATAGAAGGAGAGTGACAGCATAATGTGCTTATGTTTTTACATTTCTCCTGTCTATACAAAATAATAAAACATGACTCTGCTTTTCTACTATGACAATCGCCTGGTATTCAAAGATCGTATGCTCTTCAAAACTCAGGGAAATTGACTTATCAGAAATCTTTGAATGGAATACTGAATTTGTAAATAAATGAATATATCTTTACTAGTACAAACCTCTATATTTCTCACATCACAAGGTGACGAGCTTTCGCTGGTTGTCTCAGACCTGCATTTATTTACAATAGTGTTTAACCCCTTCTTTGTAGTATTTCTTATTCCACTTCCCCCCCTTTACCTGTGTAGAAGAGAACCCCCCATATGGATTCTGTTGTTTGCTGAGCCAGTTCACTATCTCAGAAGATTTGCCCAGGTCCTTTTTGGGGCTGGAGAGTAGAGTTAGCAGAACGTATGAGGCTAACTCCACCTCGGCCGAGGGTGCATGATACCAGTTGGGGGTGTCATCGGGTGTAGTAGATGGCTTCTGCTCCCAATGTAACTGCCCACCTAGTGATAAGGAAAAGGTTGAACTATTAATACAAATTAACAAATTAACTAGCTTTATTAAGATTCATGTAATTACTTTCCCAAGTGGTCTCATTACACCCAAACAAGATGAAACAATTCATATAAGCAGTAAACAACCAGAAAGGTAACGAATATTTCAGTCAAGGAAACAAAAAGTAATTATTAACTAAACTATTAATGTAGGCTCAAATGAGAACTCATTTAAACTCTTTTACTAATGTAAGGATGGCACAGGTCACCTTTTAATAGTCCTTTGCAAAGGTCCCTGTGATGGACATACTATTTGTCCATATTATTTATATGGACATTATATTTACTCAATAATCCATATGGACTTTTATTTCCACTTTATAACTTACTATGGAAATTATGCTCCTTTCCCTATACCTTTAAGGCATAACCTTAGGTTAAGGCCCTATGGTATTAATTTCAGAATATATACTGCTAGCACATAGCCTTGACATATAATCATGTTCTTTCTTTACAGAGATAGATAAACAGTTAACCTTGCAAAATGATCATTTCTAAGGAATCTTGTCTTTCTCCAGGGAAAGTGTACATGCATTTCCCAAGGTTTCTTACCAAGGTAGACCTTAGTGTTCTCAAAACAATTAATCAGTTCTCAAAACAATTATTTTGACTCTGCTTAGCCAATTAATGTATGATTTCATTTCTGCATGTTCAGATAGTTTTGAACTAACAAAGTTTCTATAAATCACTGTAACTGCCCATTAAAGATCAGAAGGCTTTCAAGAAGTAACAGTCTGTGTGTGTTATTACTCTAGAAAAGTTTTCTCCGAGCTGGTTAAACTCATAAATAATCAATACTTTGGTTGTTTATACTAATTTGGAGCCCAATACGAAAGATGTAACTGTCACATCCTGACAACATCCCTTACCCTGCAGCTAGTTGTAGTGGTTTCTCCATAGTGGAAGTTCACCAGAGGAAGCAGTCCTTCTACAACCACTCTCTTTTTTGATATTTTCTTCCTTCTTTGTTGAGAAGACAGTATATTAAATAAACCAAAGAGAGCACATAGCTTAGATTTTCCCTGGAGATGACCCTTCTGTAGACTTTTCATTTAACACTGTACTTTACTCAGTTGCTGGACAACAGTTCTATGCTCCACAAGAATATACAGGATTAGGTCCTAGGCTAGATCTTGTAAATTAGCCCCAGGAATAGGCCTTAAGCCTGGTAGGCTACGAACAGCTACCAGAAAGACTACTGTGTAAAAAAAGAAGGTGTGCTACAGATCTGTGGGAGTGAGAATGCTCAGAATCTGTTACTTTGTAGCAATATAAGAGATCCATGAGCTATAACACTGAGAGCTCCTTTTTTTCTTGTAAAACAAACTTCTGGAGTTTTCTAGAGTCTAGTTTTTTGCTGAGACTGCATGCAAGTTACCACATTTACTGTTTGTTAATAAGAATTATTTTTTATTTAAGAGGCTCCCCATAGCATAGGACATGCTATTATTATTCTACAGAGAACTTGGGTTCAAGACATAATTGATATTTGTTAGAATAAAGAGAAGACACTATCATACATTTCATACCTTGTCTCACAGATTTCTCCTGTAGTTTTCTCAGCAAATACTCTCTGAACTCTGACTCTCCAATCAGAGTGAAGGTGTAAGCCAGCAGAGCCTGGGTATACACACTGCTCACATCTTTAGTGGCCTTCCTCAGGCAGGATAAAGCTTCTGCAACCATAGGGTCCTACACAAAGAGAGGGGATCCTGTTTCATTGTTCACACAAGCTTAAAGACAGCATAATTTGATGTTTTGTTTATTGTATATTGTTAGCAGCAGATTATTCATATCATTCTCCAGTAGTGAAACAGCAAAAGGTAATTTATTCATGAACAGAACAAGCATAACTTCTCAGCACACTGGAAAACATGTCTCACATATCAGTCTATCTGCAGTAAGCAAAGTCTAAACTGTTTCCTCTTCACAGAGTTTTTTTTTTTAAACATCCTAACTTTATCAACAATGATTGGTAAGAAGGAAAAACACTCCTGATATTAGGTGCACACTGAAATAAATTTTATTAATTACATCAAAATAGTAGACATGACAAAAAGTGGAATAAAATCAATTAAAAAGGATTAGAATCCTAAAGGACTAAGTGGGTGTATCATAACCTTCATTTCATAATCAAACTGCGAAACAAGTTTAGATCACAGATGGAAATGGAACCAGTGCAGCATTAATACAAAATATATATAAGCCTAAGTGTGCAAATGCCAATATTATATCGATACATATAGTAAGTACCTATATGGAAAGTAATGCCCGTGTTTAAATGTAGCCGTGCTGGTCACCTGATAACCATCTCGTCATATGGGGTATTCAGTAAATATAGTCAGAGGTTAAGTACATCTGCCGTGCCAAGCATTCAAATGCTACAAGTAGCTGGAGTGAGGAGGCAACGCCACCATAAGTCCTGCAGGGCTTATTCATCAAAGTGAGAATTTGACTGTTGAAGTGACTTCTCATCACTTCAGGTTGCTATGCTCTGATTCTCTACTTCTTATTCAATAAACAGCGCATTCCCATAGCGAAGCCAATAGCTTTCTCTTGCTTAGTGTGGCATAGTCAATTAAACAGTAGGAGCCCTGCCATCAGCCCCCTAATTTGCCACTTCAATCTGGTGCAGCTGCTGAATGTGAAACAGTAAGCTTTGTTGAATTCTTTACTGCAGCAGAGTTTGCTGAATACCCAAATATGGGGAAGTGGTGAATAAATGTGAATTCACACATTTATGTGCTAATTTCCCCTTTCATGAATAAGCCCCTGTATCAGGCAGCAAGTACATTTGCTTGGAAACAAAGGAACTTGCTTCCAAAAATTCTAAATTGTGTTTATAAAGTAAGGTATTTAGCTATAAATACTGGAATACACTTCCAGAATATGTATTATCAAAATAATACATTAGAAAAATAAAAGAGACACTAAGGAACAACATTTCCCAAATGAACTTCAATGGTAATATTTTTACAGGTGGTGTTTTTGAATTGAATGCCAGTTTAAATGTGGTACTTTGTCTTCAACTGATATTCTTCAATGCATAAGCAAGATCACTTACCTGTAATGATAATCCAGCTTCCAGCAAGGCAATTGTTGCATAGGCAGACAGAGAGATTTCATCATCGACTCCTCCCTGTAATGTATAAATATACATAGTTATCCGAGCAATATGATTAATGACAAGTGCACAGAATGATGTAGTTGGGTGGCTTTGTCATTTAACACAGGATTACATTGAAACATGAAGAGTTTCTATAGAAAAAAATACTGCTAAAACACTAGAATTTCTTATGTTCAAATGACAAAATCCTGTTTATAGAACCTGACAGAATCAGCTCTTCAACATCTGGGCGTAAATAAACTATTTCTTTACAGAAATGATTCCATTGTAGATTGTTACAGAAAAAGCATTTCCAATATTTCTGTGTGCACAGACTTTTAACAGTCTCATTCATACTAGTCATTTTGAGTTCTTTGTAACAGTCTGTCTAATCCCATGCAATTTATTCCATGTGTTTCATGGTATGCACACACTCCTTTACTCTACATTATTATCATGGGCAGAGAGTGGACCCTCTATACCACCGTGGGGTTTGACATAGGTACACTGCAAGGCGCACAGTCTAAGAGGCCCCTGATCTTCACCTTTAGCCGCTGAAAGGAGGTACTGGGCTTTGCAGCAAGAGATCCCCAGGTTGCGGCCCCCAAGCGTACTCCCTGATAGGTGGAAGCTATTGAAATATTAATCAGAAGGAATCACCGTGGAACTTCCAGGAGTACTGTCACTTTAAGAACTTTAGGAAGTATCACTTTAATAGGAAAGGCAAGGGAATAAAACAGGAACACAGGAAAGATCAGTGTAGGAACACTTTACACAAAACTAAGGAGCCTGTTACTAGCTGGAAGCTTAGGCACAGAGTGCCCAAGCAATCCAGCTTTTTAATTTCCTGCTGTGCAATAGCGCAACGGGAGCGTTCCCGACACGTACACAGTACAGTGTCAGAAGGGAGCGCACACGCTGCTGGCAATTCTTAAGAGCTGCACAGACGCGGCTCGTGCGCCTAGGAGAGTATCATGCACGAGCCGCGTTGACAGGTAAAGTGGCTGGAATGGCGGAATGCGCCTACCATGACAATTATATTTTGGAAGTCCAGTTGAATTAAAACTTTCTGCAGATTTTGCTCTTTGTACTCAATGGCTTAGTTTTCAAGTAATGAATTTGTTCAATTCACCGACAGTGTAGCGAATTTAACTGTGTATATTTGCTATTAAGCATATTGACACTGTGAAGAATAAATTGTCATGATTTGTCACATAGTACTTTTTGAGTCTAGCCAGGTGAATAGAAGTAGTGGAGTGTAGTAACATATCTGTCATGAATGGTGTTTTGCAGAGAAGAAATGTTATCTTCACATACAGTAGATCTGTAAAGGACACTATAACTATCTCTTTCTACATTAATGACTAACATATTGGCAATAGGCATGAATTATCATAATAAAGGACAATGTCATTATTTTGTTGCACTTTTGACACCGGTATTGTCCCCAGAGAATCGTGGAGTGTAATAATAATATCACAAACTGTGCAAGGGTTCACCACATTGCAAAACTAATGATTGTTTGTTGATTATGAGAAGTTGAAAAAGTGGCAAACTGTGGTGATTTCACAGATATAGGAACAATTTACACTTTGATAAAGAAACCACTTTATCTATTCACCACCAATGGTGTACCAATCTCTTAGAACCCCAGTGCAATATATGCACCCTGTAATCCTCCCAAACACAACTTCCCCATGATAGATTTGTGGGAGTACAGTACTCAAGTATAGCAATGCATCAAAAGCAGTCAAGCGCCATGGGAGTATAGGAAGGATGACTGCAACCCTGGTAGTTTTGCTCTTTCCTACACTTGCATTCTGATTTATCCCTATGGACTTGCAATAAACTGCACAGTTTTTATTTCAGTCAGTCTCATCTGATTGTGCATTGTTTTCCCCTACGTTTGAAACTCATCCCTCACATAATGTAATTTTATGGATGTGTATTAAATTCATATTGAACTGGATCAACGCACACAGAAATAACACAGAAGAGTGAATGAAGCTTAGCTCATTGTATTGTTGTGTACATCAAGGTTAACATACCTTCATAGCATTGTTAAAGAGTCTTCCAACACTCTGAAAGCAGCCATTTTCATTCTGATGGTCCTTTAACCAAGTGAAAGAATGATTTAAGTGACTTGTATCTATAAAGATGTAAGGGCGAGCTTTGTTGAAGGACTTCAACACAAAGCAGGTCAGCCTGTGTGAAGAACATAAAAGTAAAAATCAACTGAATTTTTAAGGATTATGTCTTTGGGGAATTCCAGGAAAAGGCATTCAGATTGGTCTGCGCTTCACATGAGTCAGAACTGGTAAATTTATTATATTGTCACGTATGATGTCTGTGGCTCCGGATTCGAAAGGGCTGAGCAGAGCCACACTATATGGCTCTCTCAGCCAAAAAGGTTGCTGACCCCTGTGCTAAATAGTAAATAATCCCTATCTCTATGGAACAGTGACATTTAGTGATGTCATCAATCACAGCTAATCTGGAGATCATGTACAGTGTGCCGGGAAGGCAGGCAAAGCTATTTCTAAAGAGTGACTGGGAATTCCAACTCTGATATTTTTTCTGGGTGTAGTGGACTGACTGATGGAGTGACTGCAACTATGCAATAGATTTGACACATGTTTTAGTTTCAAAATGTTTTGAGTTTTGAATAGATTATGAGAAGTTGTTGATGTGCAATTCAGTGTAGATCCATCCTCATTATCTTGATTAGTTTTTTTAACAAAAGAGTTTGTACTGTGACTGATAAAGGCATTACTTAGTTTAAAGGGTTACTGTTTTATGATTGTAGTTTCATACATCATTTTAACTTATCTGTTTTATCTCTGCATTCTAATTTGTATTTCAATGCAGGATTTGAATGTTTTTTATTGTAGGTTTTGATAAATCATTATTATAGCACTTGATAATGGATATTTTCCCTAGGCTCTTTCTGAATAGTGTGAATAATTTATCAGATGTAACATAAAGACCAGCTGTTACATACTACTTACATAAGTAGTAGTAGAGAATTATATTAAGATCTTAGGCATCTAAATTGGCCTAAGCATTACCAGAAATAGCACCACCACCCAATATTTGTGCAACAGTTTGATAACTTAGCCATATTAAATGAGCCAGTTACTAACCATGTGTTTCCCTCAGGATCACTCTTCCCAAATGCACTGTATGATCCATCATCTCGTTTATATGTCAACTGCCTTTGGTACCCTGAAAAAAAAATAAAATCATGAGTATCATGAATTTAACTTTTGTATGATTTATTGCTCTCATGACAAAGATGTTCAAGTCATTAACTCCTAAACACGAAAAAGTAAAGACGACGAAAAAAATACCCTGGAGGGGTCACTCCTATTTCCCTAACTCCCTGAGAGAGATCAGGTGGGTGGTCTAAATAGTCAAACATTGCTATGCCTATTTCTAACCTATGGGATTTGTGCGCAATGTAAGATGAACCCTAACACAAGTCCTGGCTCATATCTCTCACCTCATAAACAGAGACTGACCCAACTAAGGTCTTTGCCCTGGTCTAAGGGATCAGTCTTTGCCCCTTTAACCTTTATATTTTTCCTGTTTCCCCTCCAGTGTTAGACTAAAGTGCCGGGGCCCACCAGGAAACTGGAGATAGTGGACCCACTTAGCAAAAGATTTGTATTTATCTTTTCATTCTTCTCTAAAGCCCCTATTATTTACTTTCATCTTACTTCTTCATTGCCTCCAAACCCCTATCTATTTTGCATTATGCACATGAATATGTCATAATGATGCATTTTAAAACTCCAGGAGGGCCCAATGAGGTAATCCAAAGTCTTCCCCGTGTCCTGGTAGGCCAGTCTAACTGTACCCACTGGACAGTAGTGTGAAGGAAAGGAGATATTATAGACTCCGTCCTGTGCAAATATCCCCCAAAACCTTGTGTAAGCTGGGTGTATGGATGATGGTGATGACTTCATTGCTGATTACAAGAAATTTTTTGGATACTTGGCATTTTATACTATACATTTAGTTGCCAGTTTGGCTTTTAACTCATTTTTTGCTGGTCACTTTGTCTTTTAACTGTTTGTTGCTTATCATTTGACCTTGTAAGTGGCAGTACTGGTTTTAACTGGTTTGTTGCTGGTCATTAACATGCTGATGCTTTAATATGCTTTGGACACTTTACTTCTATTTTAAAATTTTACTGAAATTAATGAAGCTAAAGTAAAACTCTAATAACAAATATAGCAAGGACAATCTGGTAGAAAAGCAAAAAAGATAAGTCATTCGAGCATATTGTATTCTGGAAAAAGAAAAAACTTGGGGTATGGGATCCACCATAAACTCTCACCATTCTCAAGGTAGGTTTTGGCTTTTTTGTGGATCTCAGGGCTCAGTTGATGAGTCTTTTCCAGATACTGCAGAATAAAGATATTGGGAGCAAAAAGAACCATATTCTGTTCTCCACATCCATATGGCATGGCCAGGAGACGGTCTAAATTCTGCAGTGCTGTGCCCATCAGGTCTCCTGTAAGAAACAGATGGAAATCCAACAAAAATGTGAAAAAGGACATTTACATGGATTTATAAAAATTTTTGAATCACTAGCCATGAGAATGCAACTAGAGGCGAAATACTGTATGTATATTGCTATCTGAACACTCATCCCAAAACTAGAATTCTAAAAATAATCAGCAACTTGCAGTTTGCCAGCAGGTCTCTAAAATTGCACAAGCCAAACTGTTACTGTTTTTCAGTATTTGCAAATGTCTCAGGGGATATTGCAAATAGAAGTGCAGGTTCTGTAAGAAATAAACTATTAACTGAAAAATAATCAAGGACTGTATTATACAAAAATAATAATTAAATAGTGGCAATAGACTGCTGGTAAGTATTTCTTTAGTTTGTAATGAAGATATTGCATGCTTGGAACAATTGGTATAAACTTTTTATATGCAGTAAAAAATGAAACAATGTGCTGGTCTTTGACAGATATCTATGCACCTCCCATCTGATCTGACAATTGTAAAGTCAGTGAGGAAGAGGTGACAGACTACATTCAGTTATCTGGATTAATAGCAAACCAGTTTCCTTTGATGTTGCTCAGTAGCCCACCCAGTTGTCCATTAGTTTTTTTTGCTCAAAATAGTAAAAGACCGCACACACAAGCTTTGCCAGGTATATTCTTTTATAGAAACATCTTGGTGCTGGTGCAATTGAGATGCAACAAGGGGCCTATTACCAAGCACTGTTACATAAGCTCTCTCCGACTCCTTCAGAATGACGTCAGGAACCTTCAGGGATATTTCCTCATTCTTAAAAGGCTCTACAATAAAATAAATATATGTTTACACATAGGAAACCTCTGAAGAAACACTATAACAGTCCACCTTCAGGGAAATAATTTCTTTAATAGTTAATGGAAGCTCTTGTTACAAGGAACAATAGATATGGTTACAGAGTGAAGGTATAGCAATCGCAGAAATACCTGTGGAAATACTGCCCTAACAGTGGCAATACATTGGTCTTAATATTCTTATATTTAGAAGTTACCACTAAGTAACAGTTGTCTATATTAGCTGCATGTCTATTATCCTGCTTAATAAACCTGGAATCCCTGGTGCCCACTTAAGTGTATGGTGTCACTGTTGACTGTTGTCACTGTCAGTGAGTTTTCAAGGGCATTAATACTACAACTAAGCCTGGTAGCAAGTCTAAATGCCCATCCCAGTTATGTGTGTGTGGGGGAACGGGATAGATGCATTATATCTTGTTCCCCAAATGATATATGTTAAACACTTCTTGTCTTAATGGAAAGAAACAAGCTATGCATTTTCAATAGGATGGGAAACATCATGTACAGTCATAGACATTTACCAAAAAACAGTTGATTTTTCTAGTCTTCAAAATGGAAGTCATTTTCCCTTCCCTAAAAATGCTTTCATTTCTATCTAATGCATAATTGCATTTTGGATTTGTCTCCCCCACATCTGCAGGAATATTTGGTTTTTTTGCCAAACTCTCAGTACCAAAGGGTTTCCTTATATTGTCTGAGTTTACACCTCCAAGCTTTGCAGTGTGGCATTAGTTATAGAATTCTC
>WMED01009475.1:1652-16290 GCA_019650415.1 Pipa parva | reverse complement strand
GCACCTGTCACCTCAAAATTCTAATAATAATAATAATAATAATAATAATAATAATAATAATAATAATAATAATTTAGGTTGTACTAATTAAACATTTTGTAAATATACATGTATTTTTAAAAATGCACCTTTAAACAGCATTTCTCTGTCAGACTGCCCTTTCTTTCCCAAGTGTTGGGTGGGCAGGGCTAAATAATGATTGTCATTGTACCTCCTCCAATCAGATCCCTGCAAATGCTAAAATCATGTTTAAAGGTAAAGGTTTTTAAGATACATATATAATTACAAAAACATTTATTTAATTAGTACGACCTAAATTAATATTAGTTTTGAGGTGACAGGTGCACTTTAAGGAATGTACAGACTATTATTGGTCTTAACTGCTTTTCCCCACCATCACAAATAAATGCACTGTCCTTATCAGGAGTTAGCATTTAACAGACCAGTTCTACATCGAATTACATTTTTTTTTTTTTTTTTTTTTTTTTTTTTAAGAGTAAAACCAGTGTAAACTCATGTCCAAGAGATACTTCAAAAATAATTAAGGAAAGGAACAAATAACCTTGAATAATTGCCTGCACCTCTGCCGAGAATTGCATAAAAGCTATTTTATGATTTCTGCATATTGTAAATAGATGCACACCTGTGAATTTCACCAGCAGATGGCAACAAATTAAAGGGTTTATAACACAATATATATTCTTGACAATTCATCAATGTGCTCATTTGACACACTGTCTTGCAAGCATTCATTTTTCAACTATGAAGCCACAGCATTTCACAGGATTTAACTGTTTCCAGATGATTTACGTTTTCTTACAACTAATCTAAATTTTTAAAGGGACAAAAAACAATTACCATCTGGCCACTGAGGTTAACGCTGTAAAATGTATTACAGATATTAACAGAACAGTGCCATTGCACAAATAGCATGTTGTTATAATTGCCCTACAGTAGTGCGTTGTCCTCTCAAAGATAAAGTAGTATGACTTTGAATGGAAGACATGCAGGTCAAACTGATACACAGGGACCAGAACAGTTAAAAAGATGATCAGGAAAATGTACCTGTCAGACCAAGAAAAGGGTATAATTCAGTCATGTGCACCTGGCCTACAGTGCTTGCCAGAGGATTGTTGTGGATGCTCAAACAGAAAGTCTGATTGGAACAATCTCTCTCCTGAGGAGAATAATTGCTATAAAAAGTACTCTGAAACTTAGAAATGTGTCACTGGGGTATCCATATTCTTTCAGATCACTAAAACGATAATTAATAAAGCTTTTCAGCCAGGTCTTCCCCCAACTGTTAAGGATGATCTTGTGTATAGCAAAAACTGCTTTTTAATCATTGTGGGGCTACAGATTACTACAGCCGTACACACCTGGCAAACTAGAGGTTACCCATCTAGCAAGTGCTGACAGCTACAGTAATTACATGGATACATGCTCCTCAGGAGATTAGCTAATATCCCTAACTGTAACTCCCTGTTGCTTTTGTTAGAATAACCCTGACACCCATAAAGACTACTTGCAGCCCTGTCTTTAAAGGACTATTCTAAACTGCTAAAATGGAGGTGCTGAACCAATTTTGTAAATCTATAAACAAGTACTGAAAGCACTGGCATAACAAGCAGGGGTAAGGGAATTATCAAATATTGAAAGCACTCCAGAAATTACCACTTACAGAGTGGCTTTACCCTAAACCCTATAACAAAATGGAGTCAGTGGGTCTGGAAAATGCAATTATTAACACGCTTCCTCAAAAAAGCATCACGTACTTGAATAAAAACAGAAGGCGTCCCCGCAATATGCATAAAACATATGATACATAGACATATGACTGAAACTACAGGGCCCTGTAAAAACTAGCAACTCAAAAACATTGTTATCAAATGCTGTGACTGAGTATAACACTATGAAAGAGAGATATAAACATTCTGTGATGCTATTTTGAGGAATAGAGTTAATAAATGCATTTTCCAGACACGATGACTCCATTTTGGTACAGGGATTAGGGTAAAGCTACCCTGAAAGTCAGGGGTGGACAATTAATTTTCCCATGGGACCACATGAGAAGCAGAAATGGCTTTAGAGGGCCTGACCGCCTCCACAACACTCCCCCCCCCCCCCCCCCCCCCCCCCCCCCCCCCCACCCCACCCCACACACTGTGCTGCCCCCTCCTTCCTACTCCCTACCCTCTGAAGTAGGGGGGCTCTCGCCTCCCTCCTTCTCATGGTTCCATCTGATCTAGTGCTTAGCCTTAGCGCTACAGTGTTCCTCTTTCACAGGAAGTTGAAAGCTTTCAACTTCCTGTGAGACTGAGAGGAACACTGTAGCGCTAAGGAGCTGGGACAGGGAAGAGGTAGGGACAGGGAGGAGGAGAGCGAACAGCTGTCTACCCCATGGCCCAGCCCTGTCACCCGACACTGGCAGAAGAGCTGGGCCAAAGATGTCCACGGGCTGTAGTTTACCCACCCCCTGCTGTAATTATTAATTTTTGGAGCCCTTTTAAGAATCCTCTGGTCTTTCCTTTTAGGTTTCTTTGTGGCTTTTAGCATGGATCTATCACCCTCTTTCCAGATATTGGGAAGGTAACCATATTATACATATATATTGTGCCTGTTTTACTTTCAGATTTAATTATCAAATATTGGTTGCAATGGTTAAATGTACTAACTAAGATCTTTCCTTGTGCTCTGCTTCCTGCCAAAGATATGGTAGCTACTTGTTCTGGAGGGGCATGGGAAATACATTTTTTTTTTCAGCTAAAAGTGGTTGCACATATATAATTGCTTTATTGCTATTATGCTGCTGCAGTATATTGTAATGTGCATATCTGAAAATGCAAAAAGAGAAAGGGAATGAATTTAAAGACTTGCAACATATCATTTGAGTTGTCTGCTAAAGGAATGCTGACAAGTCTTCAGCCGATAAATTAATATGATAACACATTTTAATCCAAAAAAAGTGCAGATTAGACAACTAAATCAAAGATCAAAAGTACTTGGAAAATTTTAGAAATGTGGCATGAAACCTTTGATCTAATTTCAAAGCTTGCTTTTCAGTATTCCAAACAAGTGCATAAGGAATCACAGTTACAGTACAAATAGTTAAGGACTTTGATGTGATTGGTGAAGGAATTCATGCAGAGGGTCTTACACTAATGATCAGGTTATGCAAATCAAATTTTGTTTTCATAATGACAGCACTGACTTTTTACAGCTGTAATCTGTAATGTAATGATGCTCAGAATCAGTGCCGGCTCTGCCATTAGGCAGAGTAGGCAAATGCTAGGGGCGCCTCCTGCCCAGGGGGGCGCCCCTAGCACCGGGGAGGGGGCGTGGCGTCGCGGGTGGGTGGGCGCCGGGGAGGGGGAGTCGCGGGTGGGTGGGCGCCAGGGGAAGGGGTTGTCGCGGGATGAGGGCGCCGGAAGAGGGGGTGCCGCGGGATGGGGGCGCCGGAAGAGGGGCAGCGCCGGAAGGGGGGGGGGTGCCGTTGGAGGGGGCGCCTAGGGCGCCAATAGAGCCAGAGCCGGCTCTGCTCAGAATGTACCAGAGTGAATATGATCAGAAAGTATCTTGCTGAAATTGCGAAAACTATCCAGAAAAGTAATTCAAATTTGGTTAAAGGCTAAAACACTAATCATAATGAACGGATACATAGTTTGAATTGAGGCAGTGCAAAGTCAATACGGATTATAATCTTGGATTTTTCTAGTTGAATGGAGTATTCCTCTTGGAAACAGAATGAAAAGCTTTTATATAATTAAATCAGCTTTAGTATAATTAACCCATAAAAAAAAGTTTAAGGTACAGCTACCACTAGTGTTAGGAGGTTATTCACTAAAATCCGAATTGTTGCGTATAGGTAAGAATTCGCCAGATAAAGACAGTTGCAATAGGCTGCTAATGTCGCAGTCGCAACTTTATTATGGGGAAATTGTCGCAATCTTAACTTTAAAAAATTGTCGAGACTTTACAATAGGGAAAATGTCACGGATTTGCTATGGCAATCCACTGTTTGAGAATTCGACAGTCGAATTCGCACCTTAGTGAATAACCCCCTTAGAATTCGTGATTTTGTGACACTGTTAGTGCCCATGCACTGCCAGAATCTGGAAAATTCCTTTCTAGCGGCGGATATACATAATACATGCAAAATTTTCTATCTTCTGTTGTAATAGTTGTTGTTTGATATATAAATAGGCTGCTATTTTTTGTATTTTGTAAGAACTACACTAATTGCAAACATGAAAATGCATAACATTAAAGTGTTTTAGAGTTACCACAGAGTTTGTGACTTCAAAAACGCATACTTTTTAAAAAAATCTGTTTTACTAAATATCAGTTTATTTTAATTCTGAAAAATCTTTGTTTTCACAAACACAGGAGTAAGTATTGACTCATAAGACTGAGGTACAGCTACCTTTTTGAAAATCAGATGCAGCCCATAACAAGCTACATGTTTAAACACAATACATTTATTAGGGCATGTGGCTTTTTACAGGTGGCCGCTACTGTCAAAATGCATTCAAATTGCAGTTGTGACGAGATGCATTGATATTAACGGTGACCACGCTGAAAACCACATTGCCGCTTGAAGGGAAGTATTACCCTCAAGAAAATGCATTTTTTCACTTCCTTTAAAGTGCCAATGTGGGACCTGTAGCCATTGTCAAAACACCAATGTGACATTGCCTTAAGGGAAGCAGTAATTGTAAGAAAATGCATTCTCATTGTTACAGCTTCCTGTAAAGTGGCAATGTAGTTTTTCATGCAGTTATCACTGTAATCAATGTGACCCATCACTGCAGTGTTTTGATGGCGTTTTTTAAAGTGCAATATGTGATATCACACTCTAGACCAGGGGTCTCAAACTCAACTCAGCATGTGGGCCGCAGAGCAAGATCACAGCCAGTCGGCGGGCCGCACTAGAGGGCAAATTCACGATATTCCGAAGTGAGGTGCAGAGTGTTCGCTTCACATCGGACTGACTGATCTGCGCTCACGACTGTAAATAGTATCATTTGCCTGCCCAGCTCTCCCTGTCTCCAAGATTTTCAGAGCACTATCACACTGTGCTGCTCCTACAAGCCCCTTCCCACACTGTGCTTCCCCCACAACCCCCCTCCTACACTTGCTACCCCCACAGCTCCCCTCCCACTCTGTGCTTCTTACTACCCTCTCCTTACCAAGCTCCTCTGTTGCCGGCTGTCTGTGCTGTAGTGCTGAGTTTAGCGCTACAGCACAGGCAGCCGGCTATAGCGCTATAGCGATTCCTCTCCCCAGCACTAATCAGTGCTGGGGGGAGGAATCGCTATAGCACTCAGCTCAGCACTATAGCACAAACAGCCCCTCTCCCCAGCACTGTTTAAGCTTTCTGTCACTCACAGGAAGCTTAATCAGTGCTGGGGAGACCCTCCTCCGTTGCCGGCTGTCAGGTCAGCTTTACAGCACAGCAGACAGCCAGCAACGGACGGAGGTGATTTTGCCGAGCCCCCCTGCAGGCCGCACACAATAGTTTGGCGGGCTGCATGCGGCCCGGGGGCCGCGTGTTTGAGACCCCTGCTCTAGACAAAACATGGTGAGTGTATCTGAACTGCACATGAGATGAGAGTTGTGAGTAAAGGTAGCTAATCTCTTTAGTCACAAATAGTTAAGGGATGCATAACAAAGAAATACCATTTTAAGATGACAATATCTTTTGCAAGTGAATTGATCAGGTGTATTCTTTGTATGGACATTAAAGGCAAAATGTATTTTAAACAGAGTTACAGGAATGCACTGGATCAACCAGGTAATTCATTTATCTGGATGTTTGTCCGAATGACTTGATCGGCAAATATTAGTTAAATTTGGCGATATTGAAAAATCTCATTAAATGCCCCTTAGCATGCATCATTTTATCTTAATGAAATACTGATCATTACCAACACAATTACCTGCTGAATTGGGCTTTGTGCCTGAAATAATATTCTCCGGCCAAGTAACTCTGCAAAAATGCATCCTACAGACCAGATGTCTATAGCGTTGGTATAATGACGACTCCCCATTAAGATTTCTGGAGCCCGATAATACTGAGTGACAACTTCCTGAGTCATATGTCGAGATTCGTCAAGTTCTTCAACCCTTGCCAATCCAAAATCACAAATCTGCAGGAATAAAAAAAACAAAAAAACATCTCACAGCATGATCTTTTGTTTAAAACATGGTAACATTTTATATGTATAGAATCATCCCATTAATAATTAAGAAAAAAAAAAAAAAGAGTCACAAAAGATCTGCTGTATGAAATCAGATATTTGTATAACACTGTATAATTTTATTTATAAAGCACCACAAACATACGCAGCACTGTACAGTTCTGAATAAAAATAAAATACAGACATGGGAAAAGTGCATTGAACAATACAGTATAAGATCACAAGGATACATCACTAAGTGCTATGTTGAGGTTGACACAAGAGGTTGGAGGTCCCTGCCCTGGAGAGCTTACAGTCTAAATGGCAGGCAGACTTACATACACAGATAGACGGTTTATGAGCTGTGACAATGTATTGAAATACAAGTCCATAAATAAATACAGATATTAAGCATAAATGGCTAAGTATTAAATAAAATATATGCAACATAAATATCAGTGGCTCCAAAATTTAGATAAAGGGGTATAGAATTCCAGATGTGAAGGGCAGAGAAAAAAAATGGTTTAAGATGAGAAAGGGTAGTAGTGGTGTGTGGCACGCAAAACTGGCTGCTTTGGGAGGTGCGCAGTTAACTACAAGGAATGTACAGGCATATGAGAGGAAATGTAGAGAGGGGCAACAGAGTCTGTAGATGACTTGTTTGCTTACAGGGAGCCAAGGAGCAGAGAGAGATTGGGAGAGAGGCTGTCCCTTCCGTGGAGAGAGGGAGACAATTCTGGCAGCAGAATTTAGAATAGATTGGAGCATGGAGAGGTGGGAAGCCAGAAGGCCAGATAGAAGAACACTGCAGTAGTCCAGGTGGGATATGATGAAAGCACGCATGAGAGTGTTATCAGTGGAGCGAGAGAGAAAGGGGAGGATCTTGGCAATGTTGCAAAGGAAAAATAGACAGGTTTTAGCAGTGGAAGAGATGTGTTTAGAGAAGGAAAGAGAAGAGTCAAAAGTTACTCCAAGAAAACGTACAGAGGTTACAGGGTTGATGATAGCACCATCCACTAGAATGGAAAAAACTGGGAGCAGGTTTGGGTGGAAAGATAATCAATTCCATTTTAGCAAGATTTACTTTGAGCTGGTGCTTGGCCATCCATGAGGAGATTGCCAGAAGACAGCTAGAAATTTGTGTCTGAGTTTCAGCTGTTAGCACAGGAGCGGATTGGTAAATTTGGGTATCATCCGCATACAAATGATATTGATGATATCAACCAAGGAAAGAGTGTACAAGGAGAACAGGATGGGCCAAGGTCTGAGTCTTGGGGAACCCCCACCCTAAGCGGGACAGGAGGAGTCATTAGCATGGGAGACAAAAAAGGAATGATCAGAAAGATAGGAAGTCAGCCAAGATGCAGCTTGATTACAGACCCCAAGCACATTTAGAATTTGAGTAAGAAGGGAGTGATTGACAGTGTCAAATGCAGCAGATAGGTCTAGGAGAATTAGAACAGAAAAGTGACCCTTGGCTTTGGCAACCTGGAGATCATTTACAAGTTTACACAGAGCAGTCTCCATAGTGTGCTCTGGTCTGAAATTTCTGTTCATATAGTGTCTCTCTCTCTACTGGAATTTAAATACAATATGTTACATGAAGCAAGACAGTCTCCACAGGTGCTAGGGCAAAACAAAAGTCTTAGCCTGAGATCCACTAACTAATCAGCTAATTTCTAGGCCAGGGATGGCAAACCTATGGCACACCTGAATGTTTCCCCAGAGACCTGGTATTTGCTTTGCAAGCCTGCAGTTTCCAGGTGAAACCAGGAAACGTCACAGGTATGAATGTGTGTTACCAAAGCATCCACAATCAGAGGCAGTTGCCAAATTCAACTGCAAGTTTTTGCCTTCCTTACACTATGGGTTTGTGCCAATGCCTATTTTTTTGTAAAATGGACTGCAAAGAAAAAAAACAAACAAGCAAAAAAAAACATGACATCATATTGTATTATCCTCGGGTGTATTTGATCTCTCACACAAAAGCTAAGGCCTCGTATAGAGTCCACATTAACAAGATATTCTGATACCTAGCAGGGCCCTGTACCATTTAAAGCACTAAGGACTCTAGAATTTTATTACTTACACTAACACCAAAGCACTATTAGCGTTATGAGCAGTGAAGGGCCCTGCTCAGTGTTCGAATCATAGGATATAACCAAAAATGAAATGTTCTGATAGTATACTGCTTGGGAAAGTGAAATAGCATTAAAAAAAATGGATTTACTTTAATTCTAAAAAGTTACAGTACTTTTTGTACTTGACATTGCATGCTGCCTCTTTAAAAGAAGTGAAAAAATTATTTTATGACCAATATGCAGGCTATTCTTATAGCAAAAAGGCAGTGCCATTATTGCACCATTGTCTTCATTAATGCAGCCTGGCAAACTTACCAGCACAAGAAAAAAAACCAAAAAAAAAAACATTTATTAAAAAAAAGTTTGGACAAGTTTGGTTATCCAGTAAAGACAATGCCATCATTTTTGAAGACAGAAAAGTGATAACTTGTTTCCTAAACTTTTGAAATATTTGATGGTTTTTATTGAATGTTTTCATCAGCACCAAGCAGCCCATGCTTTGCATGGCCAACAATTTGCCATCATCTACAACAGAAAGAAGAGCAAGAATACAAACTACAAATTTTTTTTTTTCTACTGCAGAAGCTTTTTAAATCAAGGAATTAAGGGAGTTATCAATGACTAAAGCAAAGCCACAGACTGCATTAGCTATGTGTAATTATGCAATGCCCTCAAGTAAACTGATGTACCCCAAGCATCCCATTCTTAAAAATAAGGCCTATGCTAGGCAACAGCTATGGCAAAAAACAAAAATCTTCCATTATGCTGATGACATTACACTTGTTGCTAAAAATGAAGACATAAAGTAAAAAAATCTGATCGAACTGGAATGAGAGACATGAAAAGGTCAGTACAGTTACAGCACATATGCTAGATTGGCTTGTTGGTAGGTTTCGGTTACTGCATAATTCACTTCTTTGTGAATATGGATGTCAGCCTTGTCATAGGGGGAAAATACTCTTAAGATCTATGACATTAGCAAAACTGGTAATGTACAGATGATTCCGTTAACATGCTCTTTTCATTACCCCAGATCTATATTCAAAAAAGGGGTCAGAGTGGGAGCCTGAAAACTATAGAACTGTAAGTCTAACTTCTACTGTGGGTAAAATGTTTGAAGACTTTCTTTCTAAGAGATGTTACCCTGGGAGTACTTCAATTCATAGAAATGTATAACTCTATGGGGGGAATTCACAATACTGCGAAGTGAGGTGTGGAGTGTTCGCCTCACTTCGGACTGACTGAGATGCGCTCGCTAATGTCCTGCATGCGGACATCAGCGAGTGCATTAAAGGGATTCCAGTCTTTGCGAGGCAACTCTTTTGGTCTTGCCAAGACTGGAATCCCTTTAATGCGCTCGCTGATGTCCACGTGCAGGACATCAGCGAGCGCATCTCAGTCAGTCCGAAGTGAGGTGAACACTCCGCACCTCACTTCGGAGTATCGTGAATTCCCCCCTATATCAGCATGGGTTTATGAGGGATCAATACTGAAAAACACATTTAATTAGCTTTTATGAGATCAGTTATAGACTGGACCAAGGGGAGTCACTGGCTGTCATACACTTTGATTTTTCCAAAGCATTTAATACCATTCCACATAAAAGGCTGGTATGTAAAATGAGGATGCTTGGACTGGGGTAAAATGTGTGTAAGTGGGTTAGTAACTGGCTTAGTGGTAGGAAACAAAGAGTGGTTATTAATGGTAAATAACACAGGGTTGCTGTTAATAGCGGTGTACTCCAGGGATCGATTCTGGACCCTCTTCTCTTCAAATATATTTATAAATGACCTTGCTAAGGGATTACATAGTAAAATCTGAATTTTTGCAGATGATACTAAACTGCGTATAGTAGTTAATACAGAGGATAGAATTTTATTACAGATAGATCTAGATACATTGCAAGGTTGAGCAGAAAAGTGGAAAAAGAGGTTTAACACTGATAAATGTGAGGTTATGCATATGGGAAGTGAAAATGCAAGTCAAAATTATTTTCTAAATTGGAAACCACTGGGCAAAACAGACATTGAAAAGGATTTGGGAATTTTAACAGTAGCAACCACTATCAAGCAGCAGCTGCCAAAGCAAACAGGATCATGGGGTGCATCAAAAGGGGCATAGATGCACATGAGAACAATTATACTGCTTTACAAAATCACTTGTCAGACCACACATGGAACATTGTGTGCAGTTTTTAGGGCACCAGTGCATAAGAATGATATAGTTGAGCTTGAGTGGGTTCAAAGGCAGGCTACTAAAGTAATAAAAGGAATAGGCAAAAGAGTGCAAATAAATATCAAAAACATTGGGTTTGTTTATTATAGAAAAAAGGTTAAGAGGGGCATCCTTTGCATATAGAGAAAATAAAGTTTCTACACAAGCTTAGAAGGGGGTTCTTTACTGTAAGAGCAGTGATGTTATGGAACTCTCTGCCTGAAGAAGTTCTCATGGTTGATTCCATTAAAGAGCTCTAAGGGGGTTTGGATGCTTTCCTCCAGTGTAAGAACATTACAAGTTTTGGATACTAGAAAACTGGAGTCGGAAAGGAATTTTTCCTTGATGTGAGGATAATTGGCTCTTGCCTCGTCGATTTTTGCCTTCCTCTTGATCAGCATTGCAGGAAATAGGCTGAACTGGATGGACTTGTATCTTTTTTCAACTTTATAAAATGTTACTATGTTAAAGTAAAATGTATATATGACTTGAGCTCTAAATAAGCAAAACCTTTAGAAAATATGTTCTAAAGAATCCAGTAGACCCCCACCCCATTTACTAGTGCAGTAGGAGGGATAGGTTTGCTTTTTCAGTGGTGCTTTACTGGACATTAAATTTTGTAAGTACAGACACAATTCATGGCTATCCACCCATTCACCACTATGATTCCTATGGAATCTTTCAACTCCTCTGCACTTCAATGCAGTTCAGTGAGAATACATTCAATTATGAATAGGTTAATTCAGCAAATAGCAAACTTTAGCAGATCGGACCTTAAAGTCTCTAATGTGATCAGTAAAAGAAAGAGGAACTTTGTTGATTGACTCTCAGGGGGTTATTCACTAAGGAGCAAATTCAACTGTCAAATTCACAAACAGCAGATTCCCATAGCAAATCCATGACAATTTCTCCATTGAAAAGTTGCAACTTTTTTTTTTAATGTTAAGATTGCTCCAATTTTACCATAATAAAGTTGCAACATGCGACAATATTCTCATTATAAAGATGTGACTGCAACAGTAGCAACCTATTGAGACTGTCTTTATCTGGTGAATTTGGACTTTAGTGAATAACCCCCTCAGTCTTTTTTGCATGTTATTAAGAATTAATTGCAATCTGAAGTAGAAGCTCTCGCTTTTTTTCTCTTTCTTCACATTACGAACTTATAAACTGTAACTAAATAAGTTGGATTAAAGCAGTTTTTATTTTCTCATTTTGAATGGGCCTGGAGCTTATCTTAAAATATAAAAGTAAATTGCTACTGCTTAAGCAGAAGTAATATAATTATTAAATAAAATTTGTTTTGATTGACTAATGACAAATTTAATGTGGTTGGAGAAGACTTGCATTCAAAAAGGTTACAGTATGGTGATGGATTTTCTTTATAGGAAAAAGGTCTGATTTTATTTTTTTTTACATTAAAAAGGAAAAAAATTGCATTTGACAGTTAAATCCTAATCAACAACTTCTCCTGGGAAATTATAAGAAGCCTGAGCATGCTCTGTGAATGTGCCTGTTTAGATTTGAGGTGTCAATGTAGGCATTCATAAAAGGGAGATGCCGATTTCAAAACCGTAACGAAAACAGTTATTTTACTATTGAGATAGGCAATTCATTATTACTGGAAAAGAAGCAGCTTTATATTTAAAATCAGCCCCCACAATATTGATTACCAAGGATAGATTCTCTTCAGTGACAACTAGGGAAACACCCCAGTTTTTCACTAAGGTAGTTGTGGATCACCATTATATTGAAAAAGAATCAACCCAGGGTACAGCACATGCCAAAATTCCTCCTAAATGCATTCTGCTAAAAATATTAAGCAGAATCATCCTACTCCATACACAGTAAAATAAGCAGAAAATAGTAATAGCTAAAACACTTTAAAATACCTGGTATTGGCTTGTTTGTTTTAAATGTCTAGTAAAAACATGAGTAGCAGCTTTATAATGCTATTATCTATCTATCTTTATGTGTGAAATTACTAGAATACATTATTAGAATATCTCAGTCAATGCTTAAAAATATAAAGGTGCTTAACATTATTTCTCCTAGTCTACCAATAGCTTAGTAATAGCTTAAAGTGCACCAGTCAGCTCAAAACAAATACTAATTTAGGTTCTACTAATGGAATGTTTTTGTAAATATATAGGTATTTTTTTTAAAAATGTACTTTTATACAGCATTCCTCTCAGTCATCTTCCCTGTCAGCCTGCCTTCTCTTTCCTACATCGTGTGGACAGGGCTAAATGATTGACATTATAGCTCCTCCAATCAGATCCTTTCTAGATCGTGATTGAAGGGATCTGATTGGAGGAGCTATAATGTCATTTAGTTCTGCCCACCCAAGTTGTGAAAGAAAGGGCAGGCTGACAGGAAAGATGACAGAGAAACACTTTATAAAAGGTACATTTTTTAAAAACCACATATTTACAAAAACATTTATTTCATTAGTAGAACCTAAATTAGTATTCGTTTTGAGGTGTAAGGTGCAATTTCTCTCTAAAAGCTAGTGACTAGCAATGAAATCTGGTTGGCCAATCTGAGTGCAACTGTCTCGATTTTGAGTCAAATAATTGACAATGTAAAAAATCTGCAACCTCAGTTGTCACCATTGGTGCCTTTATTTCATTAAATATAAATCTAGGTCGCTGTATCTAATATGGCCATTCATGTCTTAAAATGCACAAATCAAATAAATACATAATCAGTAACCAAAAAGTAAGATGTGCAGCCTGATTTAGGATATTTTTATTCTATTCCATTGTCTCTAAGTTAGCATTGTGCCCACCTAGTCAAATAAGGATGTACAGTACTTAAAAAGCAAAACTGTAACATCTAACATCTTCAAATGAGTCAGAAATAACACGTAAATAATGCAATTCTGTCCAACTGTTTTTATTTCATTTTAAGACATTAAAAAAATATTACCTTAAGAACGCAGTTGCTGTTCACAAGCAGATTCCCTGGTTTAATATCTCGATGTAAAATGCCAGCTGAATGCAAATACTTCAGACCTTAACATTAATGAGAAAAATGAAAAAAATAAATTAAAAGATGATGTCACCACTGACATGCAAGCTAGACTATGTCTACACAATTTAAATGACAAGTAATTAAAATCTTCATTGTCTCAAAGAAGGGTACCAACCCAGGAAGCACCAGTAGAAGTACAGTAAACTATACAGTTGTTAAGTTAAAAAAAAAAAAAGAAAGCTGAACTTCCACTGCTGCCACCTATAAAGAGAACAATTAGCCTGAGATTTTAAATATATATGATATGATAAGTGACTAAAGGCATTCCTAGCATACAAAGACCAAGACTGACAATTGTCTTTCACATTGTGGGGGTTGAATACATTGCTTTATACAAAATGCTTCCGTTTTCACTTTAATACTAGCAATAATTTATTTTAACATTTTCCATAGTACCTTCAAAAAAGATTTCTTGGAACCAAAGTCTTGTAATAAAAGCTAGAAAGTAGTACATTTTAACCATTAAAGGGAAGTAGGCTAAATGGACGTAAACTATACTATCCCCCCACCTCACTCAACAACTATGCTAACTGGGGGGGGGGGGGGGAATTCTCTTTGCAGCAGATTTTGTCCTTAGGTGTAGATTCTTCCCCTTCTCTTCTTAAGTCAACAGAACCCTTGAATAACCCTTCCCACCACAGCACCCCAGGTAGTGATATGAAGAGAATTGCTGTTAAGATCACGCACAATAGCAGAGTTACATTTGAAGCAAGTCTTCTGTGCATGACCCAATGCAAGTGCTGCTTTGTGGAGGAAGAACCTGGTGTCGGTGGCATCAGAGACGACTAGGAGATGTAGGGGATTTCCACAGAATACTCATAGCAGCTATACAAATCTAATCATTTAGCACATCTTATGCTGTAAAGCAGCAGAAGACTTTAGCTCCTCTTTAAATGATCAGCCTATGAAGCCAGACATACAAGTTATTAGGTAGACGAAGACTTGTGGAACCGGCTATACGCATTTTCTCAGCATCTCCGACCTGTTACAATTTGCAATTTCACAGAGGCTCAGCTCTGAGTAGATTGTATAAGCACTGTAAAGCAAGAAAACTGTTTTGCATTAAGCCCTACATTTTTGGCCACCTACAGAGCGGCCCTAGCACTATTGGCGAGCTAGGCCTCCCCC
>WMED01009472.1:0-15000 GCA_019650415.1 Pipa parva | reverse complement strand
GATGTCAATTACAGGCCTCTCTCATCTTTTTAAGTGGTGGAACTTGCACTATTGGTGACTGACTAAATACTTTTTTTCCCCACTGTATTTATTTAAATAGGTTGAACTTGGAAGATCAATGTCTTTTTTACCCTATCTAGGTAACCAGATTTTACAACGTACAGCCCAACTGGTTTCATTATATAACTATAGATAATTATAGGCCACATTTAACTGTAGGCATGATAGGCATATGAGTACAGGTGGATCAGATGAAAGGGCATCTATCCTAACCAAGGATGTAAGCAGAGGAAACGGGGGGATACATTTTAATGTTATATTTTTTTAAATATTTCAATGTTAAACATGTCATTTGTAATTACACATTTCATGAAGTTACAATTCAGCAATACTTGTACAATACAGACATAGGTAAAGTGCATTAAACAATACAAGTAAAATATCACAAGGACATATCACTTGACGTGCCAGGTTTTGATTGTCACAAGAGGTTGGCTGTCCCTGCCCCGTACAGCTCATAATCTAAGTGCTTAGTTTACGTTTGTAAATCTAACACTTTCTGTAACATAGAACTGAATATCTATTAATGCAAGGAATCTTACAAAGATAGGAGGCCTATTCAATGGTGAACATATGTTACATATAGTTTTAAAATGACATTATTTTAAGTATAATGCTATATATTCAATAGGGTTGAATAGGGTTAACCAAAGTAAACCTAAGGAATCTGTTGTAAATGAGAGATACCATGTGAAATTACTTTCTTTAGTCTGTTGGTACGAGCCTTAATGCTACAGAAAGCTGGAAGGACTATATGACCCTAAATGAAATTCTGCCCTACTGTGCAACCTGATTTGGGGTATGTTAAGGATGATGGCCATTGTAGTAGGTACCAATGATGGTAAAAGGATATTGAAACACTTCAAGGGATATCATCCAGTTTTTACAGAGATTTAAAATTGTATTATAAATATAAATGATGTTAAATTTGGGTGTCTTTAAATATCATAGAGAACGGAAGGTTCCACTGTGTGCCTTTCATTTTATCTCTGCTGTCTCTGATATTGATTTTATTAAAGCATCTATTTCATGCCAAACTATACCCAATTATTGGCAGTTGGCACCCTCTTCAGCTGCTATTTCAGCAGTACGACTGATTTGCCAAACCATGATTTGATGATGCTTTATAGTTTTGGACTTCTGGTCGAATGATTGATACAGTCCTTCTTTAACCAGTCATCCACATCTGCTTGATTAGGCTTCAAATTCACACGTCAGAAGCGGAATTGTGTGTTTTAATTCACTTCTGCCAGTCTTGCGCTGTAATAGTTCTACATCGCCATGAAAATGCACTGGCTCAGCATCAAGGTAAGATTTTATCCTGCTGAGAAAAATAATATAAGGGAAGGACATCAAAATCAGCGCTCCTATTTCTCAGCTGCAATCCAAGAACTATGTCAAAAACTAAACCCGTAGTTTGCATTTGCAGCCTCAGAAGTGTGAAGGAAAAAAAAATAGTGTAGTAAACTTTCAGGGGGGAATTTACCATTCAGCGAAGTGAGCTCCGAATCATTCGGCTCACTTCGCAAATGGTATTATGCGCTCACTGATGCCCTGCACACGGACATCAGCGAGCGCATTAAAGGGAATCCAGTCTCGGCGAGGCAACTCTTTTGCACTCACAGAGACTGGAATCCCTTTAATGCGCTCGCTTATGTCCACGTGCAGGGTATCAGCGAGCGCATAACACCATTTGTGAAGTGAGCCAAAGGATTCGGAGCTCACTTCGCTGAATGGTGAATTCCCCTCTAAGACGGTTCCTTGTCCATTGCACAGGGGGTGGATGTTCCCAATAAATGTATTATTTCTATTACTTGTTAATTATACATTTATTTATTTTAACTATTACGATTTGAGCTAAAGGTGGCGGCTTGGTTTTTAGTTCCACAAAGGTAAGAAATAAATTCATATTAAAAAAAAAAAAATGTTGCTTTATATATCCATCCTAAAATGTGGTGTAACATTTATTAGTGCCTTCATGAATTAATAGAAAATTAATTTAAAAAAAATGAACGATGGCTCTGGCACTCCAAAGTGAGTAAAAACATCCAAATTTTATTAAGTTGTAGTTAAAATCCAAGCATCGTGATAAGAATAAAAAAAAAGCTTAAAGCCTCCAACGCGTTTCGCGCTACAGACGCTTAATCATAATCTATGATTAAGCGCCTGTAGCTCAAAACGCATTGGAGGGTGCTTTAAGCTTTGTTTTTATTCTTATCACGATGCTTGGATTTTAACTACAACTTAATAAAATTTGGATGTTTTTACTCACTTTGGAGTGCCGCAGCCATCGTTCATTTGTTTGCATTCACATGGGCCTTTCACTCCTTGGCACCCGATACTTTCTACACTGCTTGTTGTGGATTGAGCATTACACAGAACATTCCAAAGTAACAGGGAAGGAGGGATTATATCATATTAATTGAATACATGGAGCAGTGGGGAAATCATGCAGATAACATTGTAATATGATTAAAAAATAATAATAAGGCTTTATTATGACAGCACAATGATTAAGGAGAAGTGAATTTGCGACTTCCTAATTGTATTGACATGAACAGATGCGAGGTGAATTCGAACTTTGATGAATAACCCCCTTGAGACGTAGTCATATTTTTGCTTTTTGGTGGAACTTAAAGTTGCTACAAGCACAACGGATATCTAATACCATCTGGAGGTATTTTCCTCCTTAACCTTTTCCTATCCTGTGTCCCCTAGAGGGGGACATTCCAAAAATTCCATTCCAATCCTTGGTCCCCTGGCAGGGGACATCAATGTTACAGACGTATTATTTCCTGCTAATTTCTTTGATAAAATTCACTGATATTGCATGAAACACCTAATTTCACATTTTTCACCAAAAATATTAGGATTTCAATGGGCGGAACAGTAAATTTTATTGTATAGGAAAAGGTTAAATGTGACACTATGTATGTATGTACAATTCAGCAATACAAATACAATAGAGACATGGGAAAAGTTAATTAAACAATACAAGTAAAATATCACAAGGATACATCACTTTAAAGGGGGTTATTCACTAAGGTGTGAATTCAACTGTCAAATCCCCAAACAGTGGATTCCCATAGCAAATCCGTGACAATTTCCCCATAATAAAGTTGCAACAATTTTTAAAGTTAAAATTGTGACAATTTTCCCATAATAAAGTTGCGACTGCGACAATATTCTCATTATAAAGACGCGACTGCAACAGTAGCAGCCTATTGCGACTGTCTTTATCTGGCAAATTCACACCTATATGCAACAACTCGGACTTTAGTGAATAGCCCACTAAGTGCTAGGTTGCAGTTGACACAGGAGGTTGGAGGTCCCTGGCCCATAGAGCTTACAAACTAAGTGGGAGGAAGACATTACATACACAGATTGTACAATAAGAGCAGAAGAATGTGTTGAAACATAGGTCAATAAATACAAATTAATAGATCAATAAATACAGATATTAAACATGAATAAATAAAGATAAAATAAAATATAACCATAAAATCAATGATAAGGATCAGTGCTAGTGCTCCGAAAGATAGGACTTCAGTTTGGTTTTGAACCTGTAGAGGGAATGTTCCTGGTGAAGACAAAGGTGTAAAGAATTCCAGAGATGGGGGAGACACTAACTAACACTAACTAACTTAAACACATTGCAGGATAAAACTGGAATGGAGTCAACAGGATCTTTAATCTTTAAATCTATCTGTGACATTTGAAATTCATTCACAAATCCCAGTTTTGATTATTTATACATAACCTTAACTTTTGAGAGCTTGTATCCCATGTTGCTAACCTACGTTAAAGTCTAAAAACCACTTCTCCTCAATACAGTTTTCACTGTGCACTTTCTCTTCTCTTTAAGAGTTAAAGCCAAAGCTTCAGTGAATTTTTGCATAATAATCACATAAAGAAGCACTCCTTCTACACCATTAATATATCACCATGATGAAGATGGTTCTCTGCAACTTGTTTAGATACACAGCAGAGATTTATGGAACTGAACTACTGCTAATATGATGAACTATGTAAATTAATTTATTTTCCCATAATCCTGCGCTACTCATCTCCATAAACAGAACAGTGTAATCTATTTAAGTTGTTGTTACAATGACACTTCTTACAGCATTTTGGTATAGTCTTATCAGCCATCAGCAGGTGATTGCTCAAGTGATTATCTTACGTCATCACAAGACAAACTTGTCACTGTCCAAAAATGTAACTTTTCCATTCCACCCAGACACACTAATCATAATATATTAGCAGGCTTGTATCTCATCACCATAATTGGAATAAAACCAAAACCTAATTACAGAGGGTAAAAAAAGAAACATAGTCTGCTTAGGGTGAATAGGAAGGACCTGTTTAAATCCTTCCAAGGTTGAGGAGAAGTTATTTATTACTATTGAGGAAAGTAGGTTAGATGTTTTATATATAGAGATGGAGAAAGTTGGGCACATCATTATAAGTTTGATTGCAGGATGTCCCAGGTTAATCAGAAAGGACAGCCATTATAAAACATAGTGATTAGTAGTAAGCCATGTCAAATAAGAACATGGCTCAATGATATTTTTGAGCAGAGCTGAAATCTTACTTGCCGAGTAAGTATTAAATAATGCATTATTTAAAATACTCATTGTCCTTAAATTGAAATGGTTTTCAATTTGAATAGAAATCACTGTGAATGACATGTGTCTGTTTTGCCCTAATCAGTAATGTTTGCATATCATGGGGCAATGCTCTGGGGCATAATTTTCAATGGTGATGAGCTCTCAAATGGATTTTATTCTTCGTTTTGCTTTTATGGAAAAAGATGACTTGCTAAAGACAAAATAAAACAATGTAAGGTTTGAAATTTTGACAATTGAAATAAATGTGCATTTTGGGGGCGATACCAGTGAAATTTTATTTTATTTTGCAAAAATGCCGAGTCTGGAATTGATTTTGACAAATTTCAAGGATGTATTCTATGACAGCTTGCAATTAGCACTCATCCTTATTTTTTTACCCTTTTTGACTTATTGATCATATCTTTTCAACTCAGAGATTATTTAGAATTATTTGTTTTCAGTTTTTCATTCGCTTGCTCGTTATTTTAGGTAAAATATTTTTAAAAATAAAAAAAATGCTATTTTTAAAATGATTTTGCTTTAGTATAGTATGTACCTTTTCTCATGAAACTCGATATTGATTGTAAAAGTACTGGCTACCCATTACAATAATACCACATATGTATCACATAAGTAAATATGCAACCCAAATTTTAGGATGCAAACCTTAATGGAATGAACTGGTCTAACAATGCAAAATAAAAACACTATTTTCGGTATATAAATATGCAACCTACAAAAACCAAGTTAAATATTAAACAACATCTACTAGGCAGGACAATTTCCAATATGCATGGTTTCTTGGAAGGGTAACCAAACATCCCAAAGCAAAAAGATGAATTTTAACCAAAAATGTGAGTTTTGCAGCCAAACTGCCAACCTCCAATGAAGCCAACATAAATCACCTCCAAATAGACTTCCCTTAAGCAGCCAGTCTCTTATCTGTACCACCTCCAAACAGCCTTGCCCCAAGGCCCCCATCCCTTACGTACACCACCACTGAAACCTCTTGCAGTCTGTTCAGCAGCTGTTTTGGAGGTATTTTCCCAGTTGATGGACATGAAAAAGCATGCAGAAAATCACATATTGGGGAGCTATCCTCAGACAGGTAGCCAGCCGGTCTATTTAAAATCCTGAAGCATGTGCCCACTTGTCTCATGTTTAGTAGGGAAAACTGAAAATGTTTCTTGTTCACATCTTCTATTGGTGCAAGTTTGTAGGGGGATACATTGGAGGGAGATAACATCAAAACATTTCATGGCACAATTAGACCTAATCTACCACTAAGGGCAGTACTTAGATGTTGGGAATTGAGCTACAAAACTATCAGTTAAGATCTTTCGCAGACTCAGAACCTTTCAGATGTTGAAAATAGTTGACCAGATGTTCTATTGTTAAAGATAGAGTGAAGCGGTACTTGCCTGCCTCCGTGTACTCCGCTCCGATCTCCCCTGTAGCTGTAAATCCGGGTGCTCGGCAAAGGGACATCAACTCGACACAATGTTAAATAAATCCGGCACTACCGTTGTAGTAAAAGGGGTTCTTTATTTCACCACTTAGGCATAATTAAAAGAATCACGCATTGCGTGATTCTTTTAATTATGCCTAAGTGGTGAAATAAAGAACCCCTTTTACTACAACGGTAGTGCCGGATTTATTTAACAGATGTTCTATTGTTACCTGTTATTTTTAGTTAGATACTCTGGTCACACAATATGGTCACCTGGTTGCCAACCAAATTGGCTCGTGTGTAGACCACTTTACTAGAATCTAGATTCTTTTCTTTCTTTACAAATGCTATTTTGAGTTACCCGGAGATTTCAATATGAATACAAATAAGTATTTATTTCCACTGATATTCCATTTGAAACTTTTGGAAAATGTTAATATTTTAAGGCTTCTTCAATTCTGCCGAGTAGCAAAAGCAGGTACTCTATGAAATTGACTTCCAATCATTCAGAGAAGCCAAACTGCTGTCCTTCTCAGTAAAAAAAATAGGAAAATACTAGACTTCCACAGTAAAATAATACCGTGAACTGCAATTGTAAATTCACTTTCAAATTGATGGGGAGACAGGCCAACAGTGTATTTAAAATGTGGTTTGATTCATTTTAAATCAGAATTGTATACAAGTCAATCAATATTTTTTAAGCTACTGAATTCATGTGCATTTTTGAGGAGGCAGTTCTTTTATATTTAAAGTCCTTTTGACAATGTTTTTGGAAAAAACATATTTTAAATATAATTCCTAGTTTTTTTTTGTATAAAAATAAAGGGGTTGTGCACAATAACAATACCCATCCAGGATAGCACAGTCTAGGATCTGGACACTAACTTACAACTGGAGATGGTGGATAAACAAACTATACTGTAGGTGCAACAGATTCTAAAACTAATAAAAGACATTGTATTGAATTATAACTGTACACACATAAATCTAGTGAAAAACAGACTAATGAGGCATAATTATCAGAGTGAATTTGCATATCAAAATAAATCTGTGACAATTTGTGTCAATGTGAGTATTGATCTCTAATGTGTACATTCTCTAAATAGCAGATTGTTACTTTGATGGAGCAAATAGTCCTAAATTGTCATGTAGCACTTTCTGAGAGTAGGCAAGTGAATAGTATTGGTGTATGATATAGAGTTTGTGATCAACAGGCATATTGTTGCAGTTATGTCATCTTAACATGGATCCGTGTAAAGGAGACAATGTCAAAATAACAATTAATGACAATATATTGACAATAACCATGGATTATCTATAATAAGAAAGAGCAAAGATTAGCTGAAAGCCTCTGCTCCAAGTGCTTGTTTTTTCTTCTATTGATGTGAGTATTATGCTAAATCGGTAAGCCTAAACCTGTCATTTTAACACTTGTTGTACTTAAAACTAGGTGATCAATAAATGGAAAGCTCTTTATTTACAGACTTTAGTGTCCCTTGGTGGATATTGTATGTATGTAAATAAAATAAAGTATACTAGCATCAAAGCTGAAAGTCGGAAAGTGATATCTGTATCAAGAAAAAAGTTGCAAAAAAACCTGAACCTCCTGGTATATAGATGTGAACAAGGATTAAACAAAGAAAAAACTCACCATACCTCTTGTGACTGGATGCAAGCATATACCTACAACAATATATTATATCCCCAAGGAATGCTTTCACTGAATAGTGGAGGTTCTCCAGTGTTGCGTAAGGCGACTATTCATTCAGAAGTATCAATGGCGACTGTGACTAAGTGACAACATGACCTAGGGACAAGGTGACATAGAAATAGAATATACACAGAATACAGTTAGTGGGACATGGTAAGACTGATGTCACTGCCCTTCACTTGTCTAATTCCCCTCACTCCGCATGACTTCTCATCCTACTTCTATCTGACTGACTGCGCCCCACTGCGCATGACTTCTCATCCTACTTCTACCTGACTGACTGCGCCCCACTACACATCTATTTTGGTGATGCAATTGTAGTGAAGTGAATTTGGACTTTAGTCAATGAGGCACAAAATACAGAGCATTGAACATACAAGACGCACTGAAATTCTCCAACAAAATTGTGCTATTTTTAATCGATGTACATTTCAACTGATTTGGGGTTATATTAGTAAAATAATCTTCATCTTCCATGAATCCAAATTTCTTTAATATTGTGACAGTTTTGCCTTTTTTTTTTGCAACCTTTTTTTTTTGCAACCTTTTTTTTTAACAATCACTTATTTTAAAATCAATATTTCTGCCAACAACGCAACCAATTTATACAGAAAAGTAGTTTTAGGGTCCCGCACATCCCCAACGTACAATGTGATAAACACAATGCCACCTTAATGCAATCAATTGTAAAACAAATCTTCAGTTGCCAAAGTCACATAACTGATATGTTTTAAATGCGATTTTAATGAATTTGTCAATGTATTCAGGAAGGCTTCTAGAGCTAATAAATTTATGGTGAATAAAACAAATTACCTGCTGGCGGTGACATGTTTTAAGAGACTAAACTTCATGACATATGTTTGTTTTAGGCAATTAACAGAAAGGTGGAAAATAAAATGAAATGAGTAATTATATTCTATTAACTACATTGCATTCTGGAAGTAGTTTCTTAGATTTCTCATTTGGTTTTCAGATAATGCTTGATTGTACCAGTGTTTCTATTTGAAATGATAAGGATATGCTGTGGACCAGCAGGTTTAAATATTATTCCTCTAAACCAGTGGCAACCAACCTCTTTATTACCATGATGCTTTTTATTACAATTCCCCGTGATTTGGCGACCCCAATAACAAGTTTTCAGTCCCAATAGAATGCTACTGTCGCAGTCGCGACTTCATTATGAGAATATTGTTGCAGTCGTGACTTTAAAATTGTCGCGGATTTGCTATGGGAATCCGCTGTTTGAGAACTTGATTCTGATGATTTTAGGTGACCCCTGGTAGATCGTCATTCGACCCTCAGGTTGAGAACTGCTGCTCTAACCCCCTCCCCCCCGAGATATACACACTGTCATGGTATATAAACAAGGGTATATTTATTTAAGAGTGAATTTTCATGGCAATATGAATTCAGAACAATGTGCTTCAGTTCACCTATTGCCAAGCCACTCGTGCAAATTGAGCATTTAGTGTAGGCAATTGTCTTGTAGCAATTTTAGGCAATTGGTAGCAGTGGGGTATTGTAGCAAAGTCAGAATCAATAGATACATTGAAGCAAATTGTTGGAATATTCAAATGGATCTGTTTATTGAAGACAATGACACCACAGCATGATGGCAATAAGTATTCATTATCATAAGAAAGGACAATGTCACCATTCTATTGAGTTTTGATCCCTGTTTTTTTTTGTTGGCTACTTGTCAAGTAACTCACAATAGCAACTTTTCCATTAATTTCAGTAGATAAACAGAGAGGGAACAGGCCAAGAACCATGGGGATGAGATACCTCCTATTTCCAACTAAGGGGGTAATTCATCAAGAAGCGAAGTGAGCTACGATCCGTTCGGCTCACTTCGCTAATAGTAGTATGCGCATGCTGATGTCCTGTACGCGGACATCAGCATGCGCATTAAAGGGATTCCCGTCTCGGCGAGGCAACTCTTTTGTGCTCACTTCGCTTCTTGATGATAAGTGTTTGACAGTTAACACTTACCTTTCCATTTCATCCATTTATCCAAAGGGTTAAAGCAATCAGTACCCAAATAAAGTTATGATTTAACCTTCATTGTATTGCCAATCACTTTAAAATTATATATCAAGAGTCTATTTTCTTGGGCTGAGATCTTATATAAAACAAATCCCTTCCATCATGGCCCCCATTCCAACTCCTGTAATGTATGGGGACATTAAATACATTGGTCTTCATACATCACAGGAGTTGGAATGGGGTCATGGTGCAATTCATGGGTCATGAATTCAGATAAATTTTTACATGTAAAGGGCAAGACATAAAAAAACAATATTGAATGCCCTTGACTTTTGATCCCATAGTCGACACTGCAGAAAGAACTAACATGCTTCTGTAATTGATATCATGATACATGCCAGATAATAAACAACATCCAGAAAGACCACAGACTTTTCTAGGCTAAAGCTCCTTTGCGATGGACTGATGCATAATGAAATCACGTGCTGTTGTCTGATGAGTCCACCTTTTATATTGTTTGGGATAATAATAAATGTGAGAGAGTACATACACATATTTAAGCAACAAAAGATCTCTTCTTCAGAAACACCGATGCTTGTTCCGTCAATAGCTACAATACAGACATGCTCGAATGTTGAGCAGTTAATTAGTTAGATCATGGAAAATTCGGGGGGAAAAATGTAGTTTCACAACTACAACAATTAGTGTCTTTGGTTCTCAAATGACTACTGAATGCTGTTAAAAGTAAAGGTGATGAAACACATTCTGCTTTTATATAAATCCTGCTAACGGCATTTTACAAGTCACTGATTTTTGTTTTATTTGCATATACAATCCCAATTATGAACTCTTTAATATTATCTACTAATAGAGAGAAATAGTTATAGAGGGATATTTGTTAAAGTTATACATTGTTTTTTTCGATTCGGTGGTGAAATATCGACAATCTATATTGATATCGCCATTTTTGCATATTTATAAAGCCATTCCTGTGGAAAAGCCATTATACCCTATACTGTAGGCCTGCTCATTTTACCACACTTGGATGATTTTTCATGTTGAAAAAGGCCATTGATATTCATATCGGTTTGTAATAGAACCACATGGGAAACACCGCAAAATGTGGTGATTTCAACAGATTGACATTTATTAATATCGATCATTACCAATAACAATGAATTCTTACCGGCCCTTTATAAATCTGCAGTCAATAAATTTACTGAATTTGAAAAATAGCCCTGAAAAGCTTTGATAAAAGGCAAAAAGTGTTTAAATGAGTTGAAAAGTTTGACATTATCTTTATATATTTCCTGCTAAGAGTCAGATTCCAAAATGGAAACTGCAGTTCTCTTTCAAGTAGGATTCATTACTATATAGGGGGGAATTTACCATTCAGCGAAGTGAGCTCCGAAGCCTTCGGCTCACTTCGCACTGACTGATATGCGCTCGCTGATGTCCTGCAACGCGGACATCAGCGAGTGCATTAAAGGGATTCCTGTCTCAGCAAGGCAACTCTTTTGGTCTCACCAAGACTGGAATCCCTTTAATGCGCTTGCTGATATCCGCGTGCAGGACATCAGCGAGCTCATAATACCATTTGCGAAGTGAGCCGAAGGCTTCGGAGATCACTTCGCTGAATGGTAAATTTCCCCCATAGTGTCTTCTACAGTCCTGTGTGTTTTCCTCCCAATACAGAAATCTGATGTAGAAAGCGCTACATTTTCGACATCAGTACAAGCGTTAGGGCTTCCAGTAAATGTGTATTTTGGCTGGAGGAAACAGTTGATTTTTAAATAAACACTAAAGCAGTGGAGAGGAGGACTCTGTAAGTGAAACCTGCGGAGATAAACATTTAGCTCTGTCAGTAGGACATTATCTCAATAAGCAGAGGTAATTAGAAGTTTCATATCAAAGTAACATTCTACTGATGAATTATAGGTGTGGATATAATATGTCGACATGTGTGGACCACTTGCAGTAAGTTTGACAAACCATTTTATAATAATTTTTCTTCACAACTAAGAAAACTCAGTGTTTTGCAATCAAACATTTCAAAACAAGTCTTTCATTGTGTTGCAGCTTTGTTGCTGAGCCCTTGGTAGTTTAAAATAGCTAATGAGCCCTTAGTTTTGTTTATAAGCTATAGGGCAGTTTCAGCTACTGCAAATAATATGAATCAGTCAAGGTTATACCCATTATATATACAGTATATATATATATATATATATATATACTATGAGCTTCATTGACTAAAGTGCAAATCATCTGTTGAATTCACTTCACTACAGTTCAAATCACATTGCCAAAATAGTCATATCACTGCACATTAATGACTAAGTGGAGAATACGCTTGTCGAACAGGCGGACAGTAGCAAACACTATCAGATATGTAGTGTGGTGTAGTCATATTAGACACAATAGACACAAATTGTGTCAGAATAGACACAAATTCATATGTCTAGGTGATTATTTGGACTTTTGTCAATGAGGCTCTACATATTTCAATCATTTCACTTATCAATGTAAGGGAGTGGTAAGGGAGAATATCACCCTTAGTGCCCTACATACTAAATGAATATGAGTGAAATCCCTGTATATTAAATATATATTGGCAGTAAAGTTATTTATGGTGCCTTAATGTTCTAAAGTAATCTGAGGGAAATTTTCTTTTAAATGTTTTAATGCTTTTTTTTTCTTCAAATTTGTTACTTATTACCCCTTAGAAATACTTTGTGGAGAGCTTGTTGGAGTCGCACCAGGATATCAGGTTGTCAACCTCTTCGATGCAGCCTGTTACATCATCACCCTTGATGAGGCCAATGACAGTGATGTCTTCGGTGAATTTAATAATGGGGTTGGAGAATCATCCCATGTGTACTGAAAGTTTAAAGGATTAAGATCCAAGCAAAACCCAAAAGCATTTGACCAAATAAGTTAAAGAGGAGAATTATTAGTGGTACTGCATCACCAGCAAGGAGTGGATGTGACTTATGTTCAACCTGGTAGCTAAACCATGAGATGGAACAGCAAAATCTTACATTTTTTCTTCTTAAACATTGCAGTGAATGCATTTTATTTTTTATTCACCAATTTCATTTTTAATTGAATTCTCCAGCCATTACCTTCTGAATTCTGTCTGACCCCTTTCATCAGATGACCCAAGTACGCTCTGTAGAATCTCGACTAACTCCATAAAATAAGAAAATATTGTATTTTTTCCCAGGCAACAACATATTTGCAACTTTTGCTTAAAAAAAAAAAAAAGTTTAATTTTCTTAAATACAGTTTAATTTTCAACCACAGAGCAGCGTGCAGCAATGGTAATCATTGCTGCAATTAATGCTGCTAAAAGACTACAGTGAGAAAAGCTTTCTGCAGTATAAAATGATGGGAGAATGCCAATAATCCATTAGATAACAGCGACAAAAATAAAGATAGACAAAAAAAATCACAATTTATTAGAAAAATGTATGTTTAATGAAAAACATTGAAATCTCACAAAAATAGTTTTGACCTTACATTCCCTTAAAATGACTGTTGTGTTTGCCTGTACTAATTCAGAGACCTGCAACTCATTTCTTTGTCATTATTCTCTTACTCCCCTCCCACTTACACTCCAGCTAATACCGGTGTTTCATGATAAGTCCTATTTCCCTCTGTGATATGACAGATTAGCTGGGAAGTATGTCATCTGTGTCATCTATAGAGAAAACACTGCTCCGGGCTTCTTGTTACAGAGCTCCTTCCTGATCACAGACCTGTTGAAGATGTGATAATTGTTCTTTGGAAACAAATGAAATACCCGCTGGCTTGTTTCTGAAAGGTTAGCAGATTGTGAGTTCACCTGTTTCACGTACATACATCCGAAGGGGCATCGCTCAAGGTTCTGAAATTAAAGTGTTAGTTGCATAAAGGATGCCTCATCTGAAAGTCTATAAACAACTATAATATGATTGCAATTGTATTTCTGTATGTTATAAAAACATCTGACAAACACACATAAAAACCAGAGGGCAGCAGATCATGTGAAAATATGATATTTGTGTCATTCTCAAAACTTTTGGCATGACTGTAGATAGATAGATAGAGATAGATATAGATAGATAGATTGATAGATATAGACAAACAGACAGATAGATAGACAATAGATAGATAGATAGATAGATAGATAGATAGATAGATAGATAGATAGATAGATAGAGAGAGATAGATAGATAGATAGATAGATAGATAGATAGATAGATAGATAGATAGATACAGATAGATAGATAGATAGATAGATAGATAGATAGATAGATAGATAGATAGATAGATAGATAGATACAGATAGATAGATACAGATAGATAGATAGATACATAGATAGATAGATAGATACAGATAGATACAGACAGACATAGATGTGTAAGGGAAATATATTTTGGGATTGCTGGGAGGCAACTTTAAGAAATACCAACTTTTGAAGCCCATATTCAGTTGCATGTGGAGTAACAAATACTTTTCGGATAACACGGAGGTGATTAATATGCAGCATGAAGTACCTAAATCACATACACTTTTCTTCTCGTCTATTAAAAACAAAAATTCAAAGGAAATCTGCTCCCTCCTGTAATCGTCAAGTTGCTTTTAGTCACATAAGTTGGGAATTTAAAGTGTTCTATTCAGAGATATCTTCTTAACTACCTCTCTGGGGATCCGCCAACTTGAGAAAGCTCGATCCTCTGCTTTTCTTTCTTCTTTCCCATTTAAAAGACAGTGTCTACTTGGCTTTTTTTATGGGGGGAAATTGTTTTATGATTTGGAATCAGCTGAAGAAGCAGATTGATTTTGAAGGTGCTTTGTCTTCAGCGCAGAATTTCTTTTTTTCAACATAAAAAAATCCATTCATTTTTGTTATTAATATTTGTTGCTATTTTATATTTGATATTTTATTGCATTGGTTGTTTTATTTCTAATACTAAACATTTTAGGCTAAAAGCACATGGGGTGATTTATTATTACTTATCCTCTCCCCACCCCCCACCCAAACAGCCCCTGTAGAACTTTCCATTCTCTTTTAATGATGTCTCAGATGATCAACGCAGTTCGGAATTTTGCTTCCATCATTTCTATAAAAAAATTTTAAAAAACCCCAATTATTCCTATTTTGATTTCCTGATTTGTATTGGTTTGTGTTGTCCTTCTG